>JAASFY010000645.1:0-17945 GCA_023334035.1 Globisporangium okanoganense
GACAACCTCGAGAGCAGTTCTGATCGAGTCCAAGAGTTCTCGGAATCGGCTAACTCGCTCTTCGCCTTGGAGGCCGAGCACTTCGTCGGCGGTGACTACCACTTTGTGCACTTGAAAGTGGAAATCTCTTTCGTTCACTCGAATGATCACTTTCGCTGGAATTTGTGTGGTTGCCACCACCTCTTCTTTGCCATCCACGCACTCTCCTTCTTCAATCTCATCCGCTGGACCTTCGGCAGGCTGTTCAGGTGGTGGTCGAGTCAGAGGTGGCTGGATGGTGGGCTTCTTATCTAGGCTCGTTTGCAGCGCGTCCAGCCGCTCTTTGCGCTGCTTGATGATGCCGTCTAGCGAGATTTTATCCACGCGAAGTCTCAGCTCCGCGAGACATTGAGCAACTTTTGGCTCCGACTTCGGGTCCCACTGCGCATGGATGTATGCGATGGCGCTGGTCGCAACTTGCAGCGCGGTATCGAAGAACCCAAGCGAGCGCGTGTGTTTTGACTTCTTCTTGAATTTCAGAGCCTCGACAGTCGCCGCCAATCGGGACTGCATGTGCTTGAGTTTCTTCTTCGAGCTCAGAGGCTTCGATCCTGGCTCTGATCGGAAAGGAAGGTCACCGCTCTCTATAAACATTTTCAGCTTTGCATGTGGCCTGAGATATCAAGTAGACGTGTTAGCGATCCAATGAGCATCCATCCCAATATCCAACTGGGGAATCCACACACTCACTTACTCGGTGAAGCTCTCGTCTGCGGGCTTGTAGTTATCTCTGCCTACCGAGAGGCAGTCGTTAAACTGCTCGCAGTTGGTCAGCGTCAAATCCGGGATTCGTCGTTCACAGACACACTTGACCATGATTTCCACGGCATTCGTGAGCGATTGGAGACTTTCCTCGGATTCTGCGATTCTCAGTGGGTCTTTCCAGTAGACAAAGCGCGTATTCATGCGCGTCATGATGCCACAGAAATTCTCGCTCGAGGGCGATCTCTCGAGCTTCACGGCGCTGTCCAAAATTTTCTTCGCGAAGAGCTCTTGGCGCGTTAGAAGGTCCGCTGTCCATTTCTGCCGAGTCTGCTCGCTGCACCAAAGCTCAAGAAGCCGCGTATTGGATCTACCTCACACATAAAGAGCATTTTCATATTTTGCAGACAAGTACAATCAGCACGAAACCTATAGGAATAACTATGTGTATGAAGGATGTACGTACCTCAGAAAGATTGCTTTCAAATGAGGGGTCTTGTTGCAAATGCCGCCAACCGCAGCCGAGAGCGCGTTCAGCACCGCTTGCACACTGCTTCGTGAGTCAGGAGAAATTGCCTCGAGCAGAAAAGTAGTCGTGTTGTCCACGGTGAGGTCGATTTGCCTGAACATCTTGGATCCGTGGCGGAATCCAGAGTCCCAGCTCAGATCCAGCGCTTGCACAAGATGCAGCAAGACCAGAACGGCCTGCGCCAGCTCGTCTAACCTGAGAGCGCGAGTTTCACCCTCGAGTGCGGCCATCTCGACCACTTGATCCCGGCATTTGTTTAAGTGGCGTCGGACTATCGAGACATATCCAAGGCACACACTCTCGCGTTGCTTTGATGGGACGAGGTCGCTAGCGGAGCTCACAAGGTCTCGTCGTCGATTGAGCCTTGCTTCTTCGCTCTCCAGGTACGCAAACAGACGTGGCTCGCACCTGAGTATGAACGTGGTTAGTGCATTGAAGCTCCCAGAGATAAGATTATCGCATTTCTAGCCTCACTCACTCGTTCAGAAGCATGCCCAGCTTCCGCAGCCGTGAGCCAGCTTCGCGCATCACCAACCTCAATTGCTGGAAGTCGTACATGTACTCTGCTGGGATCGGCCGCCACAGGATGCGTGTGGTCGCAAATTCCACTGCGGACTTGAGTGCTGCGCTTTGCTCGGGGGAGAAGAATCGCGCGACCGTTTTCGTGTCGTTGATGACGATCGTCAACAGCTTTCTGAGCACAGGAAGAAGCTCCAGCATGTAGACGTATTTCTTTTCGTCAGCCATGCTCTCAGGTATCTGTAGAATGTTGGCACACAAATCAGAAAGTGCGGTCCACTGGGGTGTGGGCTTCATGGCGCTCACGATATTCTTGTCAGCACCATTATGCAGCACCTGCAACCGAAGACACACCCTGTGAATCATCCCACAAACGGAGTCAGTCGACGCGTTCGATGGATCCAGCAATCATTTTCAAGGACATCGTACCACGTAAACACGGTGCTCATGCCACGGTAGTGCTCGTCGAGATTCGTCAGCACGGCCAATAGCTTAGCCACATAATCAGTTGTATTGCGGTCATCACGGCTGTAATTTTCCAGCACATCGATCGCAATTGCGACCGCCTCCTCGATCTGCACGAGCGTGTGACTCAGATCCTTTCCGAAATGAACCTCCGTCCCCATTTTCTCCACAAACTCCAGCACGCGCCTCGCGTTCGCCACGAGCTCATCCACGCGCGTCACGCGGTCTTCTCGACTTGTGAGTTCTTTGGCCTGCGTCGCGAGCATGAAACTGGTCTCGGCCAGTCGTTGCAGGATTGAAATGTCGCTCAAGTACATTTGCTCCAGCATCTCCTCAATCGATGCGAACGGCGACTCGCCTAGCGCAGACCTTGAGCCACTCATGCTTGCAGCAGTACCTTGGTCTCTGTATGGAGATGGCAGGCTTGCTACTATGGAAAATGGCTCCGGTTTAATGAAAACTATATCGCGCAACGGAGATTCCGCGCGAGGTGATGGCTGTGATGACAACAGCTTGCGGCGCTTGGTGTCCGGCTGGCTCTCATCGTAACTGTGCTTGTCTGCATCGTCTCGTGGCCGATACAGCGGCACATGCGGTCGTGCGTCTGGCATTTTGACTGCTGCTGATACAACCTCACTCTTCATATACAACTCCTACAACACACGCGTCAGATCGCTGAACTTAGTTTACTCGCAGCGGAGACTTTAAGCGAACAAGCCATTTATGGTGCAGCAGCACGCGCTCGTAGACGAACGAACCTGTGCATACGCGCTGTCCGCATGGTGGTGTAGTTGCAGTCGCTCTTCCGGCTGCCCGCCGTGGTCATGCGGTTGCTGCTGCTGCTGGATGATCAGCTCCGCCAAGCTCTTCCTTCGCCCTTCAACTCTTCTTGTGACGTTACTCTTCTTACTTGTTTGGAAAAAAATGCTTTTGCTTTTGATAATTCTTCACAATTGCTTGATCAACAAAAGCATTTTCCTGAACATTTTTCAAACTGGATCAAACTTGAAGCACACCCCCTCACACTCATGGAAGTCGACGTGTACGCGGCACTGCTCGCGGCGCTCGAGCCTGGCGTCTTGTACGTGCACTGCGACCACTTCCTGCGCAAGCATCTCGTGCAGACGCAGCAAAGTGTTGACGACGCGGCTGTGGCGTTCCAGCGGCTGCGCGACGTGACGCGCGCGGCGCAGAAGCTCCAGTTGCAGAACGGCAACGAGCAACTGCACATGCCGTTCAAAGACGTCGCCAAGCTGCAGCGGAGGGTCGCGCGCGCACTTAAGCGAGTGACAGTATCGCAAGCGAACGAGTTCGACTATGATGCTGAGATGGCACGCGTGGCGACAGGAGAAGGACCGCAAGTACAACTCCAGGTGTGTTGGTGGTCTGAGCGCAACATGGAGTTATGTTATGGCTCACGTTTGCTGTTGTGGTATGTATAAATGTGCACAACCTGGCTTCGATATGCACTGTAGACACAAGAAACTGCTGCAGTTGCTGAAACCGAGCTTGCGCCACACGTGCCATCGTCAAAGATACCACCTGCACAACGGCAACTAGCTGAAGAGTCGTGTGCGCTAACCAAGAGCAGCGTTCCAGACTTCGCGCTGCCAAATCCCGACAGAGACACGGATGTGGGAATCTGTGCTGTGGAGAAACAGCGAGAGCACCAACTTCGTTTCAGCGATACAGGTGGTGGCGGAGTGGGGGTGCTAACACTCCACTTACTCAACGGGACGCAGTCAACAGAGAAGGGTGGCGTGGCGATGGAGAAGCCGCTGGGCAACAGAAAGAGACCACGAGACGATTCACTGGAGCGTGATGAATCTCACGAGGTTGGCCCGCCGGTGGCTGATCCGGATGCAAAACCCGATGCCGTGGAGCTCTACGAGGCGCTGCTGCGACTGAAAGACCAGAACCCACAGGGTGACTTCGTGGCGCTGGTGGAACGGGAAATGCATCTTCCAGTCGACTTCCAGAGCAGCTCACGAGCAAACCAGGTTGCCGCGATTCGCACGCTGGCTGCAGGGATCAAGGCACTGTCTGCGGCTCCGATGTACAAGCACGGGTCTCAACTCACGCACAAGCAACGGTTGATGGTGGCTGCCGTCGTGGCTGAGGCTGTGACGTTCTTCGCCAAGTTCGTGGTTCCCTCTGAGCTCTCCAGTGAGCCAAGTCTCGACCCCAGTGAGCTTCTCGCGATGTTGGACTGTATCGAATCGACAAAAATTGTGTTCAGAGACTTGAAGGTGACGATGGCGAGGTAGGACCACGCTTTGTCTTGGGTATATCTCTATATTGCTCTATGACGTTTAACGCGTTGTAATTTGGTTGTGCTATTTACTGTGCAGGCTAAGAAAGAGTGAGCATGACTTGACCGAGTTTGTCCGGCAAACCCACGAAAGCGAGTTTCAAGAGTGGGAGCTTGATCGAAAGCTGACTGGAAGCAAGCGTCGTGAGTTTGAAAACATGCGAACGACTCTACTGTACTGGACAGAGAGTCAGAAATGCCGCGGCTCGGCGCTCGATCGCCTGATGGACCAGTTTGAGAGCTTGCTGGCAAAGTCGCTCTCTCTCTGGGACGTGGCGAAGGACGATACCGTGCAAGCGTGTGTGGACTCCATGACGACCATGGCGTCGCTGGTGGGTGGCTCAATTGAGAAATGTGCTGCGCGATTAACGAAACTCGACGTGTTTCAAAACATCCTGAGCAACGACGTGCCGGTGGTGCAGACAGCGAGAGCCATCCGAGCGAGGAACATGCAGATTGCAAGACGCTGACTTTAAGATGATGATAATGGGAAAATAGTATGCTGTGAGGCTAAATAACCTAATTTACTTTTTAAAGAATGTGACGCCAGCTCAAAACAAGACTCACTGGCAAGGCTTTACTTGTTCTCAGGCCAAGTAAAGCTGAACGTGAAGTCGGCACCTACAACAAGATCATTCATCAGCAATTGGGTCATAAGTCACGGTCGAAAGATTGGTGAAATGCAAGCACTTACCGTAATGGTAGAGCTCGAACTGCAGCAAAAAGACGATCCAGAGTACGAGCTTGCTCTGCACGAGCTCCACCTGGTTCTCGAGCACGAACGCGAGCTGGTAGAGCGGCAGGAAGCGGAACTTCCACCAGTAGAGAACGTTGAGGATCCCGAACGAGAGGAGTTCGAGCCCCGTGTAGAGCGCCACGTTGCCGAGCAGCATCCAGTCAAAGCTTCCTTCTGCTATATGTCGCCGATTCGGGTAGTACTCGTTGCTTGGGAGCTGCGACCGCACCGCAGTGTAGATGAAATAGATGTACGGCACGACGCACTCGACGTACTCGACCAGCACGAGGCACTCGACGTGGAAGAGGCTTTGCAGCGTCTCGAGCAGCAGCTTCGTGCTGCGCTGCTCCTTGAGGCTCAGCGATTTAAAAGCCTGAACGTACGTGAGCACGCCAGTGGCGCCAGCGAAGGAATCGAGGGCCGTGCCTCGTCGCGTAGGTTCTCGCGACGGTGGCTTCACGCCAAGGAAGGAGCTGAGTTTCCGGTCAGTGGAGGCAGAGGTGAAGGGCGTGATGACCGCCACGCGCGAGCCATTCATCACGGCAAGCGTCTGCAGTTGCTCGCGGCCGCCTTGGCTGAACACTTTCTGGGTCTCCAAGGTGTTGAGTAGCTTGGCGTGCTCCGTTGAGATACTGTGCTTGAGGCAGGCGCGCAGGTTGATCTGCTTGGCCTCCTTGCGGTTGATCTTGTCCGCCTTGCGGCAAGTGTAGATGGCGAACGCAAGAAAGTCGAGGTTGGTGACACTCGCATCCCGCTTCCAGCAGGCCTCGAAGAGCTGGTGCATCGTAGTGGCGCGGGTCTTGATCGTGTAGAGCTCCCAGAGCGACTGCGCGTAGTCCATGCCCGTGATCAGGACGATCATGTACGTCGAGTTGGCGTTCTGCATGCACGCCGTGAGGTACAGTGCGTTGAAGACCTCGACCAGGAAGACCACGTACTCGGGCAGGTAATCTTCGAGGTGAGCGAGCGCTTTCGCAGTCACGTTCTTGGCGCCGAGCTTCATGAACTGGAGAGAGACGATGAGCAGACTCTGGGCTATCGTATTGGACGCAACGAACGCAGCATTGTAGGCTGGGTAGGCGATCAGCAAGAGTCCCGAGCTGAAACAGATCCGGAAGAACCGCTGCAGTTGAGTCCGTTGCGCTGGGTTCATGGCGCTCGGGCGAATGCGAAGCACCAGGACAACCATCGTGCAGGCGATGGCCACACCTGGGACGCCACCAAGTACAGACATGAACGGGATGGGGAACGCGATGTATTCGCCGATGAGGATTGCAGTGGCGATATAGATGCTGGTCGCAATGACACTGATCGTCAGGCACTTCAAAGTTGTGAACGGCAGCTCGGGGATAATCACCTTGACCTGCGTCGTCATGGCCAGGATCATGATGAAGAGCGTGACCCAGTGTCGGATCCAGAAGCCCCAGTTTGCGAACGAGCCTGCGTGTGGAGACTGGAGTGGGATGAGCTCAATGAGGATCGCTATGACTAGAGCTGGCAGTGGTGCTGCAGCGCAGACGAGCACCACGCGGAGAACGGACGTGGTCCGGTAGTAGTTGTCCATCGCCATGAGCCGCTCGATCGAGTACTTGCCCTGATGACAAAGCTGCCAGCTCCCCCAGGTCTTCCACGCCCACTCGAGCGATGACACGAGCGCATTGATGAGTTTACCGCAAGACCCGAGTGCTTGTTCAGGGTCTTCAGCTTCATGGATATCCGCGTCGGGGCCCTCAGCCGGGGCAGGCGCCACCGAGGAGCTGGGTCCCATTTGCATCTGCTCTTAGGAAGCCTTCGTGGGCTGGGCTGGTGGCAGGAAAGAACGGGCGTAATAAGTGACCGTTGATGAGCGGCGGTAAGACTGTCTGGTCGTTGATTAAGAGCGACACACATATGCAGATATTGCTAGACAGACGATCAAGGTGGTCTAATCTTAAGTCGGCCGGCTGTTTGTTCCGCAAATGGCGTCATCACTCACTCAGTAGGAAGAAGGCTATGCTTGCTGTCAAGGAAAGAAATACTCGAACAGCGAGGTGCTGTGAGCGCAGATATTCTGAAGCGATGTATTATTGCTGCTGTTTGTGCGACATCATAACATGCTACACTCTTTTCTTTTTCCTGTACCGCCCTTCATCGCATGGCCGCTTTCATCACATTCGTGGCTGCGTCGGTCATCTGCGCGACGTTCCCAACTTCATTCAGCAGTCTTTGCGTCCAGAGGCAACATGGACCGACAATCGGGCACGAGTCAGTCGCAGCGCCCTTGGATCCACATGTTACATCGATATTGGAGACGTTCGGCGCAGTTGACGAGCAGACGTGGACGAACTGCTTGTTGGGCATGGGTGTGGGGTTGCTGGAGGACTGGGTGTGGGGTTGCTGGAGGACTGGGTGTGGGGTTGCTGGAGGACTGGGTCTGTGCGACGTCGCTGGGGCTGGCTGCTCTGGCGGGCTTTGACTGCTGCACGCGGCCACGTGTGTGGAGATCGAGTCGAACTCGACGAACGCTGGCTTCGGTATCTACCTGGCGCTTACGTGGTCTAGATCCTGCCTTTCGGTGCCGACATGCTCTTTGTGCGCATTCGCCACATGCGCTTCACGTTCGTACTTCAATGTCAAAGGCGACGCGTCGCTGCTGCGAGTGTCCGAGTACGAAGTGCAGATGGCGCGGGAGACGGTGGTCGTGACTGCACTCACAGCCCTGGCGTTTGCTGGCATGTGCACGCTCGGGGTCGATCTGTCGCTCTGGAGTCCTAGCATCGCGTTCGCTTCTTTCACCACAGCGTCAATCCCAAGATCAGGAAGCGGTATGAACGTGTCTCGAGCGACACAGAGACTAACGATGACCGGGAAGAAGGCGAGCTCTCTCCACAATAGAGACACGGAAGCAGTTCAGTGGTCAGTGCCCACAAGGGTGTCGGGTACAAGGCACCAACTAGCCAAGACAGAGCCAAATGCGTGGTCCAGCCTTCTTCATTCATGATCCCAGTGGCTGTGGTCACTATTGTGCACTCGTGCCGTGCGATCGTGGCATCAATTGCGCTGAATGCGAGTCTGAACGAGCTCTCCGCAACTCCCTGGGCAACGAGCTCTATTTGGGCCTCGCGAGCGCCGAGATCTCCTCTGCAGCATTCCACATCAGCCCGAGACCGAAAACTTCACGCTATTCAAGGACAACGTCCTCTATCGCCGCACGCACGGGGTCCACAGTCCGCTGGATTTGAGCGTCGACCCTGAAGATCCGCCGAACGTGCTGGTGATCGCCGTCGAGTCGTTTCGGTGCCACGACTCGCAGTACCTGGTCGGGAACAACACGGCGCTGTTCAAGCACACCAACCTCGCCGTGACGCCAAACGTTAACCGGTGGGCGTAGCGTGGCGTCGCGTTCTGCAATCTCTGGTCGAGCTGGACCACGAGTTGTTCGCTCGAGAGCATTCTCTACGGCCAGATCCCGTACGATAGCATCCCGGACTCGGGCACGTCGGGTGGACAAACCAATGTCCAGCTTTCTGAAATGCCGCAGTTCTTCAGAGCCAAGGATTACGAGCCCACTTTCAACACCGGCTGTCCGATCAAGTACGACCAGTGATAGTACTTCCTACCCAGCCATGGCTTTGATACAGTGCTGGCGATGGACGACGTCAAGCAGCTGGAGCGAGATCTTGGTATTCGATCGGAAGACTGGGCGAGCCATCTCGGACTGGGGTGTGCACGACGACGTGGCGTTCCCGGTGCTCGGGAGCCTCATTCGAAACAAGCCCGAGCAGCAGAAGGCGCGCGTGAGAGCTAGCGAACCCAAGACGCCGTTCTTCATCCAGTCACTACACGATCTCGACCCACACGCCGTACGTCGACCGTCCGTATTGATACAAGCAGCACCCGATCCCCGACTTATCATCGCTCTAAAGACTACATAAGCACGCAAAACGACCAGGATGTAAAGCTTTACCTTGATTTGCGGTACTTCCAGGACCTGGCGCTCGGTGACTTCCTTGACCACATGCAGAGAGAAGGCATATGATCCTCGCTGAAGGCCGCTGGCGGGATGGAGACGCTGGGCTCTTGATTGACGAAGCCGCTGAGCAGTACGACTGGCTTAATACCCTGGCAGACATCGTCGGAGTTCCATCAATTGGTTTCCTTCAGACGAGCGTTGATATATCACTCAAGCGGCAGCAAAGCCCCCGATCCGCCAGCAAGCGCGTTCTCTGGAGCAACAACCCTGCACGTAAGATGGCGGCGATCCGAGGCCACCTGCGGCTTCAGTACGACGCCATATCCACGTCCATCCAGCTTCACGACACGGAGAGCGACCACGAACTCGAGCACGAAACCTTTCTGCTGCTGATAGAAGCAAATGCGCGAATGCGAAAGAGTGTGCGATGCTAGGCGGCACCTGAACCTGTACTTCAAGCGACGCTAGAAACGTAAATGTCAACCTAAAGCCAAGTACATAGGCATCATAGAGAGCTGATAACAGTTTACATGTCCCCGTACTGCTCGCCCTTATAGAATCTGTATGGAGGACATCATCCTTTTAAAATCCGCATGTTAGCAGGCGATGGCAAATAGTATATAAGCTTTTGTTCTTACTGTCGGATGGATCAGCACACGTCCATGGGCGTCGCGCCATTTTCTCCGTCGCCTCCTCTTCCCACCGACGCGCGAAAGTAGATACCGCACCATGCCTCGCTGCGGTTACGCTTGAACTGCAGCCCCGCGTCGTACCCGCCAGCACGTTGCTGCTCGCCGCGCAGCTTCTTAGACTCGTTCACGCCAAAGTTTGGTCCACGTTTGCCGCCGGGCACTGGGATCGGCTGCGGTCCGCCGATCACGCCCGGCTGGAAGCCCATCATCGCCGCCTCCATCTCGGCGGTCACGGCCTGATCGATCGGGATCGCGGTCGTTGTCGCACGCATTTTGGTGACGTCGCCTTCGTCACGCTCGCCCAGCGCCACTTCCATAAGCTGCGCCTTCTGGCGCTGCAGATCGGCCTCGAACTGCGAATCCTCGCGCTGCTGCAGCTGACGGCGCTCCTCCGCGAGCCGCTGCTGCTCGTTGATGAGCTGCGCAATGCGGCGCTCTTCGTCGGCCTTCTTGGCGTCGTTGGTGGCGATCGCGATCGCGTTCTCCATGCGGTATTGCTTCCACTGCCTCTGCGCCGCCGCCTTCTCATTGTCGTCTCCATACACAAGATCAAAGACTGCACACATTACAAATAATTCAATGATTAGCCATTTCTATAGCACCACAACGCAATTTGTCTAATGGATTGGGAAGACTTACTGAGGTTCTCGAGCGTCTCGAGGTAGTCGTTGTACTCGTCCGTCGTGTTAAAGTCATCTTCCGTCTTGTTGTAACTACGCACAGCAGAGTCACAGAGCAATATTATATAAGGGTGAGTGCATCATATCATACAGCGCTGTGTGCGTTATATGGATAATACGCATGACGACGCACTCTTTCGTGACTTTCTTGCGCATGGACGTCTCTTTGGCGTAGTTGAGTTCCTCGATGGTCTTGTCCTGCAGCTGCGACTTCTTCACGAGCTTCTGGCACGCGGGACACGGGATCTCGCGGTGGTGCTGGAACTCGCGCTTGATGCAGTGGTCGCAGCTAGCAATACAAAACAGCAGCAATAAGAGCAACAACAACAGCCAAGGGTCAGCTCATGATGCCATTCACACACCAAAAATCACAAGACACAGGTGCTCTCTAGAGAGAGAGAGACGTACAAGCGGTGGCCGCATTTGGAGATGAGCATCTTCATCTTGGTGTTGAGGTAGTTGCTGTCGTCCTCGGCGGACGTGCCGCACACGCAGCAGCGCAGCGCCAGGTCCTCCGCGTCCTGCTGCGCCATCGTCATCCTTCTGCTCTTTCGCTTGTGAGCTTTGTGAGTGCAAAACTGCAATCGACAAAGGCGAGCGAACCCGCACTTAGGGCTACTATTCAAAACGTAAATATTTATTTATACAGTGTGATTTCCTCACTCAAAACGAATTTTCAGCGATCGGTATGAAAAGGGTATTCGATATTGAAGGATACGGCCAGGATACATTTCCTTGTCATTTGCACATTTTTGGTGAAAAGCACGACAGCGAGCATGGAGATCGACCGGCTGCTGAGCGACCTCACACGCCTGGAAGCCGACCAGAAGAGCAGCAGTGGCAACAATGACACTGTTCCTGACGCCTTCCACCAGTTTACAGTCTTGTCGGCGTCGCCGCTCGCGTTAGACAGCGTCGAGATCGTCCCGCAGAGTGGACTTAATCCTGCCACGAGCGGATCTTCACGGGTCTTCGCGACGCCAGCGCTCACGTCACCGTACGCGAATCCGGACGTCGCCCGCCACGAGCTGGAGAAGCAGACTCGTCCGCTGTTCGCGCTGGAGAACCTGAGTCCGTATCCGACGGGCAGCTACGTGTTCCCCGAGCCGCACGCGAGCCGCTTCCTGGCGCAAATGCCCATGTCGAACGCGCGCATGGAGCTCGTGCCCAAGCGTGGCGGGATGGTGCTCGACCCGCTGAAACTCACGTACGAGTTTTGTGCGGTCGACACGAGCCGCTCGGGCGTGGACGCGGGCTTCTCCAGCGCGCTCACCAAGCAGGACGAGTACGCGCGCGGCAAGATGACGAACAAACCCTTCTCGCCCGGCGGTGACTCGCTCGTGGATCTTGATTCTGCGAATGGCAGCAGCGGACTATTGGATGGTGGTGCTGATGTGCTCAGCTCACCAGAGGAACAGGCACTCAACACGCTGGTGCTGGGGGCAGGCAACCTGGACCTAGATGACTATGTAAGTGCCATCTTTGTCGTAAGTATACGTTGTTGTGTACAACGAGAAGCTCACGATGTATACCTGTGTGTTTAACCTGTTATTGTAGGACATGCTGGAGCGCCTGGTGTTCAGTGCACCAGGACTGGATGGCTGCTTGACGGTCGACGACGTCCGAGCGCTTGAAAAAGAGCCACTCATGGTGGAAGAATCGTCCTCATCGCACGGCGAAGCTGATAATAAAGCAAACAGCAGCACTGAGGTCGTCGGCGTGAACCCGCAGGGTCTGCTTAAGCCCTATTTCCAAGTCGCGGCCGATCGAGAACACATCGAGGCGGTCCGACGCATCGTCGCGGATGAAAAGGCATCGGATGCCATGGCCCAGGTGGACACCCAGAGCGGCACGGTGGCCTTAGATGAGCTGCTCCACGACCTGGAAGACGATGACGAGCTCGGTTTCTACGTTGAAGACGACGCCGAGTCAGCTGAACAACAGGACAATGGCGATGAGCAGGAAGAGAAAGCGAGTGGAGGTATTGCTGATGGGGATAACAGTGCCGCAGCCTCTGAAGACGCCATCATTGGTGAGCCTGAAGCCGAGCTCGAGGCGATTCTATCAGCCGGCATGGACTCTTCCAAGGCTGGGCTGCACCAGTCGTCGGCTAGCGCAGCCGCTGCCACTTTCCAATGGGCGAGTATTGCGAGCGTGGACGTGCGCAACTTCCACGAGAAAGTCCCGGACATGGCGATCAAGTACGATTTTGAGCTCGACACGTTCCAGAAGGAGTGCGTGATTCACCTGGAGCGCCACGAGTGTGTCTTTGTCGCGGCGCACACGTCGGCGGGCAAGACCGTGGTCGCCGAGTACGCGATCGCCATGTCACAGAAGCACATGACGCGCACAATCTACACGTCGCCCATCAAGGCGTTGTCCAACCAAAAGTACCGGGACTTCCGCACCAAGTTTGGACCCGAGAACGTCGGCTTGATCACGGGCGACGTGAGCATCAACCCCGAGGCCAGTTGCCTCGTGATGACGACCGAGATCCTGCGCTCGATGCTCTACCGCGGTGCCGACGTGATCCGCGACATTGAATGGGTCATCTTTGATGAGATCCACTACATCAACGACAGCGAGCGTGGCGTCGTGTGGGAAGAAGTGATCATCATGCTTCCCGAGCACATTGGTATGGTCTTCTTATCAGCGACGACGCCGAATCACTTGGAGTTCTCGGACTGGATCGGCCGCACGAAGAAGAAGAAGATCCACGTGATCTCGACCACGAAGCGCCCAGTGCCGCTGCAGCACTTTCTCTATGCTGGCAAGGAGCTTTTCAAGCTCTTCGACGCGTCTCATGGGTACCTTCCGGGGGCGTACACTGCTGCAAAGACCAAGCTCTTTCCGCCGTCTGACAAGCCCAAGGCAAACGCAGGACGAGGCGGTGGAAGCTCAACGCAAGCGATGACACGCAACATGGGACGTACGTCTGGTGGGGACCAAAGCGAGTGGACTAAGCTCGTCACGTCGCTCAAGGACAAGGCACTGCTACCGGTTGTTGTGTTTGCGTTCAGCAAGAGATTGTGCGAGGAATCGGCCAACAAGCTATCGAAACTGGATCTCAGCACGCCGTCGGAGCGTTCGGAGATTCATCTGTTCCTGGAATCGAGCATCCAGCGCCTGCAAGGAACGGATCGTGAGCTGCCGCAGGTGCTGACCATGAAGGAGATGCTCAAGCGCGGCGTCGGTGTCCACCATGGTGGTTTGCTGCCGATCATTAAGGAAATGGTCGAGATTCTCTTTGGAAGAGGACTTGTGAAGGTGCTCTTCTCGACCGAGACGTTCGCCATGGGCGTCAACATGCCAGCGCGTACAGTCGTTTTCAATGGCATCCGCAAGCACGACGGGAAGAGCTTCCGCGGCCTCTTGCCAGGCGAGTACACGCAAATGGCTGGACGTGCGGGGCGTCGTGGTCTCGACTTGGTCGGCACTGTGATCATCTCGTGCTGGAACGATGTCCCAGAGCCAACGTCGCTGCAGACGATGCTCGCAGGGAAAGCGACGTCGCTTTCAAGTCAGTTCCGCCTGACGTACAACATGATCCTGAACCTGCTGCGTGTCGAGGTGCTGACTGTGGAGGATATGATGAAGCGCTCGTTCTCCGAGTTCCAAACGCAGAAGGCGCTCGCGTCCAAGAACATCCCACAGTTGATCATGCGCGGACGGAAGCTGCTCAAGCAGCTCGATGCGGCACTTCATGAGGAGTACCCGCACCTGGAATCCAGTGGCGAGTTGGCGCAGATTCAGGAATTGTACCAGCTGAAGAAGCAGAAGCACGAGCTGGAGAAGAGTCTGACCAAGTGGTTGCTGACGAAGAATGCGATCGCTGCCAAGAACGCGATCGCGCCTGGACGCATCGTCGTCATGAATGCGAAGGGGTTACCTTCTGATGTGCTCGCGCTAGTCGTGCGCACGAGCACGAACTCGCTGGCATCAACCTCATCAGATCTACTCGGACCTGCTAGCAACAGTCTGTTCAGTGGGGACAAGGCGTCTGCGGACACGGAACTATTCAAGTCCATCACGGTGCTTTTCATGTGCGCGGATGATTACAAACCCCCAGTGAAGACGATTTTGCAGCCTGAGAAGAAGGATTCACGCTTTGGCGGTCACGACAACGCTTCGTCGCTTGGCTTTGGTGGTGGTCGCCAGCTGCGCAGCAAGCGAGATGACAGTGATGATCGCATGTTTGGCGCTCAGGGTGGCTCGAAGGGGGCAAAGGAGGTGAAAGAACTGGAGTCCAACACCATGGAGACGCTGCTGGGCAAGCGGTACGCGGTGCTCGACATCCCCGAGTCGTGCATTGCCATGGTGACCAACATTGAAGCCACGAGCGTGAATTTCAAGACTCTGGTGGCCTCGTCGTCCAAGAAGGAGCTCGCGAGCAGCGTGGAGCTGCTCATCCAACTGGAGCAGAAGAATCCGCAGAAGAACCTATTGTCGTACGTGGATGTGGTGAACGACTTGAAGCTCAAGAGCCTGGATGTTGTCGCGATGTACAGCAGCTGGGAGCAGGTTTACTACCAGGTCGTGACCCACCCGTGTACGACTGGCGCAGCAGGCGGTTCGCTGTCACGCGTGATGGGGAAAGTGGACAAAATGTTGAAGCTCAAGGACTACGTGACGCGCCTGACCCATGAGCTCTCGAACGACTCGCTCTCGCTCTTCCCGGACTTCCAGCAGCGCCTCAAGGTGCTCAAGCGACTCGGGTACATCTCGGAGGACGGTGTCGTGCAGGTGAAAGGTCGCGTGGCCTGCGAGATCAACACGTGTGAGGAGATCGTGTTGACTGAGATGATCTTTGAGAACGTGCTGGCGAACCTCGAGCCTGAGGAGATCGTGGCCGTGCTCTCGGCGCTCATCTTCCAGGAGAAGACGCAGTCCGAGCCAGCGCTCACGCCGCGACTTGAAGAAGCGCGCGAGGTGGTCAAGAGCATCGCCGAGTCGCTGGGGCTCATCCAGCTGGAGCAACACCTGGACATCGACCCAGCCGTGTACTGCAAGGGCGCACTGAACTTTGGGCTCATGGAGGTCGTGTACGAGTGGTCGCGCGGCATGCCGTTCAAGGAGCTCTGTCTGCTCACGAACATCCAGGAGGGCTCCATCGTGCGCTGCATCACGCGTCTCGACGAAGTCTGTCGCGAAGTGCGCAACGCCGCACGCGTGATCGGCGACCCGCGGTTGTTCCGCAAGATGGAGGTCGCGTCCGAGTCTATCAAGCGCGACGTTGTCTTCGCCAGCAGCCTGTACCTGACCTAAGTGAGCTTGCATGGGAGTGAAGCAAGGGATGGACAGCAGGCGAACAGGTATCATATCATGCTTTGGGGTTGGTTGAGATAGTCCAGCTATCGTTTCTCTGTTGTCGTCTTATACATCTCGTTTGGTCCTGTCTGCTAAGCCTCAGAAGTGCACGTGTCCGCCCATGGTAAGCGTCTCTTTTTTCTTCTTCGATTGCACCTGCGCTATTGCTGGGTGGTAGTTCTGCTGGTACATCTTGGGAGCTGCTGGTGTGCTACTCTCGTGCTTGACCTTCTTGGCCTGCTGGGCCACGACATCGTGGAATTTCTTGGACTTGGACGCTGAGCTGTCTGGTACGTGCGCATCTGTTTTAACTGAGCTGTTCTCCTCAGGGTGGGTCTGAATCTGCTTGAGCGACTTCTGGCAGTTGACAAGGTACTCCTGGGCCATCTCTCGACGGCGGTTGCTGATTGGGATGGTCGTGGTGTCCACGAGCACCTGCAGCGTCACCTCGAGCCGCATGAGCCGGTTCTTGCGCTTCACGGGCTGCTTCACCTTCTCCACGTGCTCCACGACAGCGAAGAGACTCGACAAAAGCGACGACACGTCGTTGTACGTGAACTCGCTCGAGAGTGAGAACGCAACGTCCTCCAGGTGGTTTAGGTTCTGGTTGAAGAGCTCGTTCGTAAACTTGTCGCGCAGCAACTTGATCTCCTTCGCACACCGGGTCAGCAGCACGCGCGACTCGGCGATCGCGAGCTTCTTCTCCGGCTTTCCCGTCGCGACAGGAGGCGCTTTCTTGGCTTCGGGCGCACTCACAGCGACACTGGAGATCGTGCTCGCATCTGAGAGCTTTCGTTTCTTCTTGGCGTCTTTCTCGGACTTCTTTTTCTTCGCTTTCTTGGCCGTGATCTCCTTCTCCTTCGCGGTCACGAGCTCCTCGGATTCCCTATTGGCAACAGTGGTCAAGAGCTCAGTTAAGCAATCAGAAAGGCTCGGGTATCTCTACTATCAAGAGCGGCGACGTACTCGTAGAAGCCCGTGAGGTCGCCGTTGCGCTTGGTCAGCTTCCTGAGCGCCTTTAGGAACCGAGGCGGCTGCTCTTCCTGTTCTGCTGCCTCTTCCAGGACTGCAGTCCGCAGCGCTTTAAGCGCTCTGATAGTGAACTTCTTCCAGTCTTTAAGGGCATTCTTCGCGTGTTTGCTGAGCCCTTTGTGCTCAGTAGCTTCGTCAATGGGGGCGCTCTTGACGAACTCGCGCAGCACGTCCACCGCATCCGAGAGCCACGTCGCGCGACGGCGCTTACTCATGATACTCTGCACCTTGCTCAGCAACTTCCGTTGGTTCGCGTACTGGTCCTCTTCTTCTTCCTCTTCTGCTACTACTGCAGGTACTGCTATTGCTGTTAGTTTTGATTTTTCTTTCTTGGCTTTGCGTCCGCTCGTAGATGTCGATGATGGTGTGTCCTGCGTGTCGAAACGAGTCCATTGATTAGATCCCCAGTTGCTATGAACGTGCGCTAATACGATATAGACGCACCGTGAACGGTTGCCGCAGCGCAGCCATTTGGCGCTGGCAGCTGCGCTGGAGCGCGTGCAGCTCCGAGAGCAGTGCGACGACGCTCTGCGGCCGGATGCTCGTGTCTTGCGCCGCTTCAAGCGACGCGATGGCGGCGCCGACCTCCTTGGCGTGCGCCATGGCCTCGCAGCACATGCTCAGCTGGGTCTGCACATCCGCCAGCTCCTCGTGCAGAGCCTGTGAGCAGTACCTGGTGCGCACGTCGTCGCCGAGCCGCGCGAGGATCCACTTGAAGCCGCTGTCACCGCTCGCATCCATTGCTTGAGTTGCTTGTTGCTGAGTTGCACTCCAGTGAATGGGATCACTTAAAATAGGGATTTGCTGTTTTTCTAACATGGAAAGTCTTAACGTGTTATTACGGATTTCAGTGAGAATGTCACCTTTCCAAAAACTGGCTACCCGTAATATCCAAAACTATAGCTGTCTGCAAGAAGTCTACGACGTCTTCTCGCGCTAATTCCTGGGTGGAGAGGTCATCATCTCCACGAGTTGGCTTAA
>JAASFY010000646.1:0-17922 GCA_023334035.1 Globisporangium okanoganense
AAGGCCGGCGACAACGAAGTCGTCTTGAAGAAAACCAGAAACGTCTTGCGCTGTCCATCCAGCTCTTGCAAGGCGAACTTCTGGAACCGAGACGTCAATGCCGCGCGCAACATCCTCGCTCTCCTCAAGTGCAAGCTCCTGGGCCTAGGAAGGCTGGATGCTTTTTGTCGAGGGCGTTGAAAACAAAAGAAAAAACAATCGTGCGCGGAAAGAGCTCGCTCGTTCCAGCGCACACGGTTCGGAGAAGTGTCCACGGGCACTTTGATGATGAAAATCTGTATACTCTTTATTGTTTGTTGATGGCGATCGCATGTGTGTTTGCAGTGCTCCGATTAAAGGACGCCGCCTTTGACATGTCCGCCTATGACATGCACTTTAGGGTACATTAGTAGGAGAAATACCCTATTTGAAAAATCACAACATTTGCAACGGTACTTGCACAACATATTCCACGGTACTTCCGAACGTTTAGAGCAGTGCAACATGTTCCACCGTAGTATCTATACATATATGAATTTTCTTCAACATATACAAAAAACACTGTACGTTTAGGATTCTTTTACAGGGATCCTCGGTATAGTGACGCTACGCTCTTTTTTCATAAGGGTATGCTTATTAAACGCTCCAATGTCACCTCAGTTTAAAATTGACACGTTCTTCATTACTCGACAAAGAAATCAGCGAACCCAAATTGCCCAAAGCGCAAATTCCCAGAAAGCAGACACGAAGCGCGGTGACCGGTGTACGAGCGGAGTGCGCGGCGTCGTTGAGGCTTTAGTGCAAGTGCTTTGCGCGTAGCGTCGTCCAGGCAGGAACGAAGCGTGCGTGTGCACCATTTATATTTAGAGCCATCGCTGTGTGCTGTGTCTATAATTGCCGGCCGAGTGGACATCATATCGCCATCACGCGCGGTCGTTTCAGAGTCGTACGCAAGCACGGTGGGCGCCAGCGCTTCAACCGCCACAAGAGACATCAACGCACGAGCAAGTGAGCTTGAGCGAGTGAGACTGGCGTAGCAGAAGCAGCAGACGTGTGGTGGCGAATAAAGACACGCGCGCGCGTTCTCTCCATCTGCACACTGGACGACATCGCTGCGTGCGTCATTGGGACCCGAACGAGCCGCGCGCATTCGAGCATGGGCTGTATTTTCACCAAAGTCTGCAACGAAGAAGGTGCGTTGGTGGCGTTGATGGCGTTGATGGCGTTATGCTATAGGCGGTTGGTTAGACTTAGACTTATGCTAACGAGCTGTATGTCGAAATGACTTGGATATACATTAGCAGACCTGATAGAAGACGGAGACAGCGGCGAGAAACCAGTGATGAAGCAGCAGCAGCGACGCCTCTCGCGCGCCAAGACGACGTTGCTGGTCGTCGAGCCGCAGGCGGCCGCGGTCGCGAACAGTGGCAACCCGAACGCCAAGACGCCCAGCGGCAAGACCAAGATCCGCAAAAGCGACGACCCAGCGCTCGAGACGACGTTCTACGGCGGCGGCATCCCAGGCACAGCGCTCGACTCGGAGCGCGTTGAGCTTCCGGAGTTCACGGGCGTGCGCGAGGGCGGCTACCAGGTAGGCATTGCCTTATAAGAGCTCTTGGCGGATAGCTCTGCCAATTAGTCGGGGACTCACCATGTCTGCACTTTTTCTGTACGTTTTACAGTCGGTGAATGGCCGGCTGCGGTGGGGGACGCGCACGCGCGCCGGCAACGACCCGCTGCGGCGGCGGAAGGAAAACCAGGACAGCTTCTGCGTATGTGACGTACTCGCGGACGAGAAGCAGCTGACGTTCTTCTCGGTCTTCGACGGCCACGGACCCGAGGGCGCGTTCGTGAGCCACTACGTGCGCGAGCTCTACCACGAGAGCCTCACCGAGTCGTACGCTACGAACATGCGCCGCATGTCGGCGTCGTCCAGGAAGGCCTCGGTGTCCTGCGACGTGATCTCCGAGACGTTCCAGCAGGCGGCGCGCGCGGTGGCCGAGAAGCTCACGGACAGCACGATCGATATCAGCGTGAGCGGCACGACGGCCGTGGGGCTGCTCGTGAGCGACCGCGACCTGTTCATCGCAAATCTGGGCGACAGCCGCGCGGTCGTGGCCCAGTTCAGCGACATTGACGACGCCTACGTGCTGCACTGCGAGACACGAGATCACAAGCCGGATGTGCCCGAAGAGCGGCAGCGGATCGAGGCCACCAACGGCCGCGTGTTTGAGTGGGGCACCTTCCGCGTCTGGCTCCAGGATGTCGACATGCCCGGGCTCGCCATGTCGCGCTCGTTCGGCGACGCAGTGGCCAAGACGGTCGGCGTGACGAGCGACCCCGAGGTGACGATCGTCGAGAGACTAGCGTTTGGCCGGAAGGAGACGCCGTCCTTTGCCGTGCTGGCCAGCGACGGCGTCTGGGAGTTCATGACGAGCGACGAGTGCATCGAATTCGTCTCGCAGTGCATCCTCAAGTCGAGCATGACGCCGCAGGAGACGTGCAACGCGCTCGTGGAGGAGGCCTACGAGCGCTGGAGTGCCGAAGAGGACGTCGTCGACGACATCACCGCCGCGATCGTGTACTTTTGAGCCAGGCGGACCGGCCAAAGCAGCAGCACATAAGGAAGGAGGTTGGTTGCCACTTGGCAGGCAGTCTACGAGACGCCTGGACCGGCACAAGCTTGAAGGTGACGTCACCTTCCAGCCCAGCATACGCCGTGAGGGCTAAAGACGAGTCGAGCTACGTTCTCTGGAGAGCTGCGGCACACCATGTGGTTTTCGAACGGAGAGTATCGGAGAAGCAGCACCGTCTCATGACAGAGTGCCGCGCATATGTCGCAGACGGGCACTCTCGTACTCTGCTGGTGAAGAAGACGGGGAGTCACACCCGAGCGTATTTAGAGGGGAAGAATGAGGGGAGTCGGAAGCTGGACAACGTGCGTGGACAGTAGTCTGGGGTGGTTTATTTATTTGAACAGAAAGAGCGAGGCCGGGGCCTACCGATAAACAGTTTTGTTGGCTCTCAATAGACGAAGAAGATTGGATATGATCCAGTGTGAAAGGCAACCAGCTGTTAAGCTGGGCTTCTCCGCTCGTGACGCCAGCTGAGCTCACCATAGAGCCAAGGACATTCTGAGACCACCCACACTAGTCAGATGTCCACCTCTATTACGGCACCAAAGACTGGAAAACTTGACCTGCTGAAGGGCTGCATAGTTTTGAGCGAGTCATTCAACAAGTGCATGCAGTTGCTCGACGGCTCGGTCTGACTTTCTGTTCGAGTGAGAGGCTCGCAAAAGAGCTGTCCGTTGCTCGAATGCTCCAAGCTCGGAGGATACGTTTGGAGCCGCGTGCGTGCGTCGCGTGTGGCATTGGTTCTCTTTCTTCAGATCGCTCCCAAGCGATCGCAGGAGTGCCGACGCGATCCGATTTGCGCCCCGACCAGTCGACAGCAGCTCCTCTCATTCCTGTATCGGCGTCCAAGAGCTCAAGTGGACGAAAGAGAAACCAAGGCATTCGACGGCTTCGCTGGCCAATCCCAGCACCAAGAGCTATCAGCACGACACAACAAGCAAACTATGCCGACGGATTCAATTCAACCCTCCACAGTCGACATCAATCTCGCAGACCAGTCCAGTGCTGAACAACTCAAAAGATTAACACGCCGACTGGCTCCAATGGAGATCAAGACAAGCACACGAAGAGCAAGAAAAAGGTTCGTGTAATAACTCATGGCATGTATTCGCACATCGGCAACGGGTTATTCTGCGAAAGGATCAGTTCAAATGTACACACTCACAGCTGCAGGTGCATCTAGCGCTTAGAGCGCGAGCGACACGATCAGCGAGGCGGCGATCGTGGCGAAGGCGAACGAGGCCTGGGCGGCGGTCGACTTGTCGGTCGTCGTGCCGTTCTTGCCACCAACCGTGCTGTTGCCCGACGAGCTGCCCGACGACACGACCGTCTTAGTCTTCGACTCCGGAAGCTTGGTGTAAGCCTTCACGAGGGCTGGGAACTTGAACGTGCCGTCCGTGGTCGCGCACTTCTCCGCGGCCGTGCAAGGAGTGCACAGCTGCGAGTAGCCAGTACGCTTACAACCAGCGCCAGTGCCGCACGACTTTACGCTCTTGTAGCAAGGTGGGTTCGCCTTGGCAAGCTCTTCTGGGGATGGGATCGCCTTGAAAGCAGCCGAAATTTTAGGGTCGACCTGGGTCGAGCCCTTGGTAAGGAGCGTCTGGTAGGTCGAAAGCATCACCTTGGTACGGTTCGCGTTGGCCTCCTTGTTGAGCGGGTCGGCCCAGAACGGAAGCGAAGTGTCGAGCTTCTTGGTCGCAAGGTCGTACGAGAACTCAATGTTCTTCTCGCTGGCCAGGCACCACTCGGTGAAGTTCGAGTATGGCTTCGACGTCGCCTCGTTCATCACGCTCGTGATGCCGACAATGTCGTCGATTGGCACCCAACCAAGGATGTTGTACGCGAACGTGCACTCAACACCGTTTGGCGCAACACCCACTGGGCACAGACCCTTGCGGGACGCCGCACGGCAGGCGTCGGTCTTGTTCGCGCCCCACGCCTGCGTTGGGCATGTGTTCGGGAACGAGAACCAGTAGTTGCCTGGGTACGGAGCACGGTCGCTGTCCTCCTTGTTGGTGCCTCCAACGAACGGGCCAACATTCGGCTGGTCGTTCTCGCCGTTGAACTGGTAGCACTCCACTGGGAGCGTGGATTCACCCATCGTTGGCGTGCAGCGACCACCGTCCATGGCAATCATCGGACCGTACTCAGGGGTCGACCAGTCGTCCTGGAACTGAGCGATCGTCTCGTTGGTCTGCGCAATCAGGATCTCGTAGAAAATGACGTGCTGCACCTTGGTCTTGCGCTCACAACGCTTGGTGGCGTCGCGGTTCTTGATGTTGATGGCCTCAGCCTGCACGTACATGAGCGCGCCCTCAACACTGGCAGTGTTGACGGAGTCGAGCGACGAGAGGTAGCCGGCGTCGAGCTTGCCCTTGCCGAAGCTGGACACAAGCTGACCCTCAACGAGGATAGGCGAGTCGCTCTGCACACGGGCCTGCACCACACGCACGGGGTCCATGTGGAATGCGTCCTTGGTCGCGGTCGTCTTGAAGGTCGAGAGCAGGTCGCCAGCGGTGGCGCCCGTCGAGGACGAACCGGCAGCGGTGGTCGAAGCCGCAGCAGGGGCGGTGGTGACGTCCGTGCCGGCGGCCACGACGGTGCCCGCACCCACTGGGGCGGTCGTCGGTGGCGCCGTGGTGGTTTCCTGGGCCGAAACGGCCATGACCGCGGCGGCGGCGGCGAGAACGATCGAGGCGAGCTTCATGGTGGAGAGAAGAGAGAAGACTGGGGGGAAGTACTTTACTTGGATGTGAGTCCAGTAAGGTGAATTGGCGAATGAGCAAGAAGAGTAAACGACGGCAAACGACGACCGGACCCACCGACTTGCACATCGCTCACTCGCCTTGCTTGAGCTTGCCCACCCCACACAAAACTGGCTCTTTCGCGTTTCCCCACCACGGCATACAAAAACCAAGCTTCTTGCGAGAGAGAGGGTTGACTCTCGAGGGGACCCGCCCACCATCTGGCCCGCAGCTGAACGAAAAGCGAGGACGAGCCAAAGTCACTCCCTTTTCCGTCAAGTGCAACCAGACGATCGTCGCGCGCATTTTTCACACACAAAAGTCAGTGGCTGGTGATTGAAACCGCCAATGCTGCGGACGAACCACTTGGCATTTGTTTGCTAGTCAGGCTAAATGCATGGATCCGAAAACACTTTTGTGGAAAGGGTCAAAATAAGTCACTTTGGCATTTTGGCCATGGAAATCAAACCTTTGTTTCTTCACACCTGTTGGCTTGTCTCTGCCAACTTAGGGTCAGCCACAGATGTTTTCCAGCGAATTTGCCTTGACTCACGCAAATCAGAGCACCGAGCCATTCGACATGTGGAAAGCAGTTGGCGTTCTGATATTCTGCTGTTTGTCGCATGAAAAATATGCCCAAGCGCGACAACGCGGCACCCAAAGACGACAAGTTTGCTTGGCACGCACAATCAAACAGGTTGCTCTGAAGTAACTGAAGTTGCTTTTGTGAGGCTAGATATTTTATCGTTGTGATAAAATAGGGCATTTTGCTGGTTGAATTTCCATAGAAAAGCTGCGATTGTGGTCAGCTCGGGCAATGTCGCTCGTGCGTTAGGTAATGGTCCCACTTTCGCCTTGTTTCTGCACCCAATTGAACCGGCTCTCAACGGAGTGTGTCCATCTCGCTTGCAGCATTGCTGGGTGATCCGTGGATTGGTGGTGGCCAATTGAAAATGGAGCCTTCTTCTTCACTGCGAATGCATGGAGATCCACTCAATGCTGCCACGTGAAATTTTGATTTTCTATAAACGTATCTTAATCGTGCGTCGTCTGTATTTGACGTGACCTCTCCACAACTCGCCAGTAGGTTATCCGCACAACAGCATCACTGCTTTCATGTCAATGTTGGATGCACGCACACAGCCATTCATGATGGCGATTGATCCCACACAAAACAACAACAGCATGGCGATTGACATTCGAAAACCGCCTCGCTCAAAACAATAATTTTCACCCATTGTCCATCTCCTTCCCGCGCTGACTCTTTTCACAAAATCGCAGCAATTCTTACAGGATGAAAACCATACAATTCAGCTCTTCAACCAAGCTATTTGCACAGGGTATGTGATTATGCAGTAATTATGAACTACCAACCTGGGTTGCTCTTAAATAATTAATTACCAACATGGGCAGGCTGTACCCATGTTGAAGCTGACCATCCATTACACACACACCTGGATATTTGAGAGAGCTTCTTTCACAACGCAACGGACGCAACGGAAGCTTTCGCCTGTGACGGTATGCGGGACTTGGTTTGGTCAGCCAAAGTTGAGCGGGCCATGAGCATTTCCATGCACACAACAGCGGGTCTATTGGCTGCAGTCTTTTGCCTGTGACGAGGAAATGGCCGACCATCATAACAATTCCAATCTTTGTCAATCCTCTTATCATTTCCTATCTCTGTGGACGACTCGAACGAAAGCAACAGCACGAATAAAGAAGGCGCATTCTGCCATCCTCCCTCTGGTGACTGCGGGTGGACCAGGCGTCCGTGGCTGTGGCTGCAAGTTGGGCTTGCGGATCACAAAGCAATCTCGTCCAGCTCGCTCTCAACCGTTCACGAACACGCTATCGCGAGGCCACAACGCTTGATCTTCTCTATTTAATAGTCGCGTTCAGCACGCACGAGCGCGGCACTTCGCTGGGACACGGGCCTCGGCACGTGAGCATGGTCGTCTCTGACTGCCAGACGCTTGACATCGTCGAGGTTGTGGCACCACGACGTGCCATTTCGAGTCTTCACTATCGATTCTCGAGCCGGGTTGCGTCGTCTAAGCACCACGACAACTCGCCAAGCACCGCACCATGGCGATCACCCTCTACCACAGTCACCGCTACCACTCTCAACGTCACGTGTGAGCAGCCAAGGGAGCACGGCGGCACTCAAACAGGTTGACTGCTGTGGCTCTGCCTCTGTTGGAGCTGCACACAGTGTGTGCCCATGTGACGTGCCCATGTGACGTGCCCATGCAGCTTTTAATTGGTGGTCGTTGCTGTTATCGAGTTGACACTTGAGATACCTACTCTACTGTTGCATTGCTCTTGGGCTCTGGCTCGGACCTTGAAGTCGCGCGTGTTCCTTGAAGCGGGCGGTAAATTGCTGACGAGCAGCGTCCACTCTGGGCAGTGATCTTAGTGCCCTCGTTGAATCACGTTACGTTCTCGCAATATACCGTGTAGCATTCATTACTGGCGAAGGTGCCCAAGTGATGGAGCTGCGGTGCTTCTCCGATACGAACTCTCGCACGAGATTTTTGGGGGAAATTGGCAGGCAACTGAAGCGTCGCAGTGTCCACAAGGAATTGGACCAACACTCCTACTTCAACTCAAAGGAACAACACTCCAACTTCAACCCACGCACACTGGATGCGGGCTTGCTCATTCACAGGAAGACTGGACATCACGACCGCAGCACACGAGGAAGAGACGCTTTCGCAGGTGGAGCAGCCCGCTACCCAAGCCATCGGCGAAGACAACCCGCATCCCCTGAGCGCCATTGAGAGAGTGAGTGTGCTGCAGTGTTTTCTTATCTTGCGAATTCGTTGTATTGATCAAGCTCATGTATGATGTCGCTGGATCAGAGCTTCTGTATAGGCGCAATCTGAATCGTTTGTATCAAGGTATGTGCAGATTCGTACAGCAAAGCTCGCGTTGCTACTGCTTTGTTAACCCAAGATCGCTCTACTGGCTGAAGAAGCGGATGGTCCAGGCGTCCGTGACCAGCACGCTGGGCTTGCGAATCACGAGGCAGTCACGCGCGGCGTCGTACTGGGTCTCCAGCTCGCGCTCGCCGTTCACGACCACGCGCTTGGGGACGTTCGCCTCGCCCACGAAGCCGTAGATCTCGATCTTCTCGATCCAGGCGAGCGACACGAACTGCTTCACGACCGGCGTGCCGCTCACGCCCTCGCGACTGACAGCAAACGCGACCTCGCTGAAGACGCCGTCCACTTGGGCCGCATGGGTCTGCTCGTCGTCCAAATACAACTTGCCCTGGGCCTCGTACTGGGCGTCCAGTGCCACCACGAGCGTGTACGGGTCGCTCTGCATGAGCGCAGCGCTGCGGCGCACGCGATTCTTGCGCGCGAGCACGCTGCCGCCGCGCTGGAAGACGGGCGTGGACTCGATGGGCGCTGGCACGTCGGCGTGCTCCTGGCCACCCGCCAGGCGCTTGTAGCCGTCGAACACGTGGTACCACACGGTATCGAGGCCCGGCAGGAAGACGCTCGTGGCCTCAATGCCGCCGTTCACGATGGGCTTGACAAGCAGGTCGTGGCCCAGCAGGAACTGGTCCTCTTCAGTGAAGCTGCGCTCGTCCTGGGCAAAGTGCATCCACAGCGGCCGCATGATGGGCAGTCCGCTGGTCGCACAGTCGTGGAAGAGCGTGTACAGGTATGGCAGCAGCGCGTAGCGCGTGCGGATGGCATCGCGGATGTGACTTGTGTGCGGCTCGCCAAAGACCCACGGCTCGCGGCGCTTCGAGTCGTGGTGCGCGTGGCCGCGGAAGAAAGGCTGGAAAACCGCGGCCTGGTACCAGCGCGTGACGAGCTCCGGCTCGGGGCTGCCGAAGAAGCCACCGATGTCTGCGCCAACGAACGTCAGCCCCGCCACTGACATGGACAGCAGCATCTTGGTCGCGTACTTCAGGTGGCCCCAGTCCGCCGTGTTGTCGCCCGTCCAGACCGCGCCGTAACGCTGCGAGCCGGCGAAGAACGCGCGCGAGAGCACGAATGGGCGATCCATGGCACTCGTGACTGGGGTCTCGAGTGCGCTAGGCGCCACTGGGAGCTGGCGCAGCAGTTGGCCCTCCATGGTCGCGCGCTGCATGTACATGCCGTACATGTTGTGCCACTCACGGTGCTCCACACCAGCCAGATTGAGCGTGTGCTTGCCCATGGACACCTCAGGTCCGTTGAACACGGACGGTTCGTTCATGTCGTTCCACGTGTACAGGTCCTTCGTGCTGCCAATGTACTTGTCGAAGCGGAAGAGCGAGCTCCACCAGAGCCGCGCCTTTGGGGACGTGAAGTCCACGTAGGACGAGTCGCCCGGCCAGCACCAGCCGCGGAAGTCGTTCCCGTCCGTGTCCTTGATGTACAACCCCTTCTCCTGCGCCTCCACATGCACGTAGTACGGCGGCGCGTCGTCCTTGGCGCGGATGTGCGGGTCCACGATCGTCACCATCTTGCGGCCGACCTTGGCCACGCGCTCCTGCATGGCCAGCGGCGTCGGGAACGCGTACTCGTCCCACGTGAAGTACTTCTTCTTGTCCGTGTGCTCGATGTCGAGCCAGAGCACGTCGTAGGGGATCAGGTGCTCGTCGAAGCCGGCATTCACGCGGTCCACGTCTGCTTCGTTCTTGTAGTTCCAGCGGCACTGGTGGTAGCCGAGCGCGAAGAGCGGTGGCAACGGCGCGCGGCCCGTGAGCAGCGCGTACTGCGAGAAGAAACTCGCGCTCGATGGCCCCAGCAGCAGGAACACGTCCAGCACGCCTGACTCGCTCAGCCAATGGCTCTTCTTCGTCGCGCCGTCCGCCAGCGTCTCAATGTCCACGAACGTCTCGGACGGGTTGTGCCAGAACGCGCCCACGGTGTTTTTCGCGTTGGGCGCCACGAGCAGCGGGATCGCGCCGTACAGCGCCATGCTCTCGTCCAGCTCGTACTCGAACACGTCCAGGTTGTAAAGGCGGTATGGGTCCGCGAGCACCTTCTTCTTCTTCTCACCATCCTCGCCGTCCTCGTCCTCCAGCGTGTTCTTGAGCATAAAGTCACTTGCGTGCTCGGGGATGCCGTAGAGTCCGCGCTTGGTCGCCGCGACGTCCGACGCGTGGAACGCAATGTCCATTCCGATGGAGCTCGGGCCGAACTTCTTCTTGTCCGTGTGGCCGCCGAAGAACTCCTCCCAGCCCTCGTCCTTGTTGTCAGTGGCCGCTGGTGTGGAGCTAGCAATAGCCGCAGTAGCCGCAGCGTCATCCTTCTTCTGCACTGAGCCGTCCGAGTAAATGGCGAGACCGTCCTCGCCATAGTCCACGATCGTCTTGCCCTCGTGGACGTCCACCGCAGCAGGGGCCTCCGCCTGGTCCGCGTTCGCAGCAGCGTTCGCACTGATACGATCGTGGCGAATTTCGTAGTGGAACTGCTTGTCGCCGTTCATCGAGATGACCTTCTCCTTGTTCAGAAACACGTCAACGGCGAACGGCGCCAGGTGGAGCGCGACCACCACGACGTCCGCATTGTTCGTGTCCAGCGAGAAGAGCTCAACGCTCTCACCACCACCAACAGCAGCGGCGCTCAGTCCGCTCTCCATGAGCGTCACCTTCTTTATCGCGCGGCCCACGAGCGCCTCGGGCATGAGCACATCCGGGTTCTCCCAGCGGGTCTTCGGGTCGTTCGGGTCGGCAAACTTCTCCGCCACGTGCACGCGCACGGCCGGCAGCTGCGACGCCTTTTCGTCCAGCACGAAGTGCAGCGAGCCCTGCAGCAGCGTCGTCTCGTCGCCCGCCTGGGACTGCAGGTCGAAGCGCACCTTGTCGCTCGTGAGCGCGATGCTCGGCGCCAGCACGTCGAACTGCGTGGGCTGCGCCGTGCGGTACTTTTGGCAGAACTGCGTCTGCGCGCACGTGCGGAACTTGCTGCGGTCGACAGCCGCGACGCTCTCGGGCTGCAGAAGCAGCATCCCTAGGGCCGCGAGCAAAAGCAGCGGCATCGCCCTCATCGTCGTCACCTGCAGTTCAATCGATCTTCTTTGGCCGACACGTAACGCGCTTTGTTTGGCTCGATTCTCCCCTTTCCTTTTATATTGCGTATTTGGATGAGTATGCATTTCATAAAGGTCAAGCTGTACCTAATGTATTCAAACAATATTTTGAAAGGGTACACACACTGTGTTGTTTGTTGAAAACCTTTGTAATTATTACTTTCCCGAATCGGTCACATTTATAGCCAATCAAATGGATACAAAAGTGTAGCCATGTCAATTGCGATCCACTCCACGAACAACGCTGATGTTAGCCAAACCAGTGGACCGGACGCGTCTCGTCGGCCTTTGCGGCCTTCTTCCCCTCGTACGAAGCGTACGCAGCAGCAGCTTTCGCTCTTCTCCTCGCGCCTCCGTCGTCCTCCGATGCGCTGTTGGCGTCGTCATGTTCGTCGCTCGCGTGCCCGCGCGACGCAGTCGATGGCGGGATGCCGTACATCTGCTGGAGCTTCTCGTCGATGCGGTCCATGTAGTCATGCACGGCCGAGTTCACCTTGTCGATCTCAATGCGGCGGCGGTTGCTCTGGATCTCCACCTCGCGTGCGATCTGCTTGGACGTCGACGCGGCGGCGCTCGTGGATGGTGTCATAATCGCTACCTTGGAGATGCTGGGTTTTGCTTGGTGACGCGAGCGGCTCTTATCGCTGTCGTCAAAGGCCGAGGAGATCTGCAGCCGCCGCCACTCATCCAAGAACTTGCTGTTCGCGTCAGTGGCACGAGGCGACTGCTGAGAACTCTGCAGGTCGTCGTCGCTCTCGCGGTTGGCTGAGCTGTCGCACTCTCGAACAGCAGAGCTACTGGGTTGCTTTTCGTATTTGTGGTACAAACATGTGTCTTCTAGCGCCAGCCCAAACTCAGTCGCCTTCTTGCTGGTGCTTCCGTGGTGGTCTTCAGATGACGACGCCTCCGAATCGTCCTCGTCTTCATGCTGAGATGAGGCAAAGCGCACTCTCTGGTGCTTCGTTGCCTTATTCTTCCTCAACTTCGCCTGTGATCCAGTCATTTCGTCATGATGATCACTCTCAAAGCTCTTCTCCAGGTCCCTCAGCTTAGTCTCGTGGAGCTCGCTCTCCAACCCTTCCTTCTGACGCTTCAGCAGGTCCACAGAGGCCTGTAGACTCGCACGCTCGATGATTTCCTGCTCCAGCTGCCAGTTCATCTTCTGGTAGAGTTCGTGCGCCTTACGCGCCGCCTGTTTCAAGTTCCGCACCTCTTCCTCCTGTTTCTTGGCCCCAGCCTTTGCAACCTCAGCTTTCTCTTCGTCCTCAATCGACAGCAGCTTGAGCTTCGTGACCTCGACATGAAGCTCTTGCTTCTCAGCATCCAGAGCCGGGAGCTGGGCCTGGATATCCGAGATCTCGTCATCCAGAGCCTGGATCTGGGCACTCGCCTGCGTGAGCTCGTCATCCTTGGCCTGGATATCGCGCTCCTTGGCCTCCAGCTCGCTGCGCTTGGCGTCCAGCTGCTGCTGCGCCTGGAGCTCTTGTTGTTGGCTCTGAAGACGCATGTACTGCATCTCGTCCTGGAGTTCGCTGGTCTTCTGGAGCAGCACGTCCATCTGCTTGAGGTGCGTCGCCTGCTGCTCGAGCTGGAACTGGAAGTCATAGTTGTCCTTCTGCAGTGAGTTGCGCTGGAAGTGCAGGTCTTCCACGCGTTTCCCTAATGCGAGGATGCGTTTGCGGATCAGGTCTACAGTCGAGAGCTCATTCTCACTGGTATTCTGCTGTTCAAAGTCGTCCCTCTCGACAGTGTTAACATGGTGATGCCGCTGAGCTCCTCGTCGGTGTCGCTCCAGCAGTGCCTGGCAGTGAAACGCCCCGCTCGTATTCTCCATGAGCGTCTCCTTGGTGCCCGGGTCAATCGCTGAGAGCACCTGAACCAAAAGGCTCCCAAAGTATGGCACTGTATCGGGTCCCATGTCCATGGTATCCGCGACTTTCTCAGTGACCCCCATGAGCTTGAGCCGCTCCAGAAGCTCACGTAGGTTGAGGCTCGCCAGTGTAAGCTTTGGGGCGAGCACTTTGATGACAGTGGGTGGCGGATTACGCTGCAGCGATGAGGATGAGCTACTGCTGCGTCTCTTCTTGGGCGCTTTGAGCGATGTGCACGTCCCAAACGAGCCACTCGTACTGATACCAAGGTCCCCAGTCGCCTTAGCATTAGAACTGCGAAGCACGCCACACTTCTGGAACCGGTTGAGTGCAAAGACCGCGATCACGACGTGACGGAACCGCTTGTGGCGCTGCTTGTCGGTCACTACGAGCTGGTGGAGCGCGTTCAAAGGCACGAGCTCCTTGAGCACCTGGCCGATGCACTCGATCTGCTCCTGCGACTGCGCGTACTCGGCGTTCTCGCGCACGAGAAAACGCTTCTGGCTCAGCAGCTCGCTCACTTGGAGCACGAGCGGCGGCACGACCAGCACGAACAGGTGCAGCACTGTCGCGAGCACGGGCAGATCCTGCTCAAAACCCTCGATCTGAGTCTGCAGCTGCGTTTTCTCGGCCACGAGCAGCTCTAATCGAGTGTTTGCAGCATGGACATTGTCGCTAAGTTCGCATTTCTCGCGCTCGAGCTCACTTATGACAGTGTCAAAGTGCGCCTTCTGCTCCCTGGCGTTCTCAGCGTGTAGAGTCTCGAGTTCGGCCATCGTGTGCTCGGATTCCTGTGTCTTCGCCTCTAGTTCGTCCCTGAGAGCCTGGATCTCGCTCTGTTGGTCACTGGTTATCTGAGAAACTTGTGTAAGCTCCTGCCTGAGCTCCTGCTGTGATGAGAACACGAGCTCGAGCTCAGCATCCAGGGTCTTACAGTGCTGCGACAGCAATGGCTGAGACGGTGAGTCGGCTTTGCGTCGACGCCCAGCCTGGCGGTGGTCGTGGTCCACCTGCTCGTCCAGGTCATGGCCTTCGATTTGACTCTCACGACGATTTCTGAGCTTCAGTAACAGTGTCTGGATACAACGGTTGCACTTGTTAAGTTCGCACTCGAGCGCCTCGTTCTTCTCGCAGGTCTGCTGGCTCCACTTGAGGATCTCGAGCTTCTCGTTTACGACAATCTCGCGCGCTTGCTCGCTAAGTACGCGCTGCTCACGGAGCTCCTGGGCCTTGAGCGCATCGTCACTGTGCTCATGCTCGAACTCCGTCACGCGATCAACCGCCGCCTTGAGCTTCTTCGTCAGCGTTCGAGTCAGGTGCTTGGTTCGCTGGAACTCGTGGACAAAGTTCATCGTCTCGGTGCGTAAGGCGGTCGTGGCCCCCTGGAGGAACTGCAGCTCTGGCGGCACTGGGCCCTCGTGGTGGGGCTTTGAGGTACAAAGCCTTAGTGGCTCAGTGGCCTCGTTATCTTCGTCTTGATCTTCATTGGCATTCTCGATAGAAACCGCTGGTACAGTAGCCCCACCACCTTGTAAAGAGCTCTCAATGTAGCTTCGTAGCCCCTCGATGTCCTTGCGAACCTTGCGCGTCTCGTCTGCGAATCGCTGCTTGGCGTCCAACGCCGCCATGCGCTCCGTCTCAAGCTGCTGTTCAACGCCTTCACAGTCGCCTCGCAGCGTCGTGATTATCTTGGCATCTAGATTTTGCCTCTCCAGGAGCTCCTCAACGTACTCGTCACTGCTCTGCTTGTGCTGCTGCAACATAAGCTTCCGGTCCTTCAGGCGCTCTTGAACTTGTGAAACGTGGCTCTCCAGCTTCTCAGTCTGCTGCTGTTTCAACTGACTCTCGCTCTCGAGTTTGTCGATCTGAGTCTGCAACGAACTGCGCTGGGTCTCGAGCTTCTTGCGCTTCACGCGTTCAGTATCAAAGGCTTTCTGTAAGGCCTCCATGCCGGTCTCCATGCGCTGGACACACGCGGTCGCTGAGGCCTCAATGGCGTCACATTGACTTGATTTCTCCACGATTTGGGACGAGAGCTCGCTGTTCTCGCGCTTCTGAGTGTGGAGATCGCTCTTGAGCTGGTTCAGCTCGCTCTCCAGATCTTCAACTGTACTTCTCAAGAGCTCGTTTTCGTCGGCGACCTTGGCTTCCTGCTGCTTGAGTTGCTTGAGCGACCGCTTCAGCCGCTTGCTCTCGATCGTGAGCTCGCTCATGTCGCCTATAGCCTTGGCTTGCGTTTGTTCCTGGAGCTCCAATGTCTCGTGAAGAGCTCTTTGGAGCTTCTCGGTCTCCTGTTGCGCTGCACTGAGCTGCTTCTGAGAGCTCTTGAACCTGCGACTCGTCTGGGCCGCGACAGCCAGACTCTGCTGGTCCTGCTCGACCTTTAGAGCCAAATCCTTGATGTCTTCACGCAGACGCTTGAGTTCGCGCTTCTGGGTCTTGTTCTGCTCCTCCAGCGCTTCATTTTTCTCGCGACAGGCTCGGAAATCTTGTCGGAACCGGTTGTTTTCCACCTGCAGCCGCCGCAAAAGCTCTAGTTGCTTGCGCAGCGCTTCATTCGAGGCCTCCTGTTGATTGAGCTCCTCGACGAGCTCATCAGACTGGTGGTGGCGTACAGTCTTCCCAACTTTTGCTACTGGAGAGCGGTATAATGGTGACGATGGTAGTAACGCACTGGGCCGCAGCCGACGACTCTGCATCTGCTGGGACTCGGCCATCCTGCGCTCGTAGTCGTTAATCGCCTTGGCCTTGATGCGGCTGAGCTCACGAAGTGCGTGCTTGCCATTGCGGTAGTCGAGCGCTTTCTTCCTGTGGCGCACAGGAGAAGAGCGTGCCTGGACTCCATCTGTATTACTAGAAGACGATGGAGCCTGGCGCTTGAGCTTGGCGATGCCCGTGAGCTCGCCCCCGAGCTCTAATTGGAACCGCGCCGAGGGCGTCTTGCCCTGCTGTTGTTGGTGCTTAGGAGCTCTTCGTGTGTTGCTGCTGTCGTTGTTCTCGATCGCATTGTCGTGGTCATTCGAGTTGCTGCTGTGGGAGGACGACGAGAAGACCGAGGGCGATAGCGCGGCGTCATCATTCGCAGTCGCGGGGGCAACTGCGACCGCGTCGCTGCGCAAGTCCTCAAAGAGCCTTCGCTGGCGCGCGTAGTGCTCCTGCTGCTGCTTGAGATTGAGCTGCAGCTTCTCCTCCACGCGTCTCGTGCTTCCACTCGGTCGCTCGTCCACTGCATCGTCGTCGTCGTCATCATTGTCACGCTTGTCTTCGTTCGAGAGGTCGTCGAGGCTCAGCACTGAATGCTGCCGCTGCGAGTCTGGCGAGTGCGACGAGGACGACGGTACAGCAATAGGACCATCTCTGCTGCTGTGTATCCCACTGGGACGCGACGCGTGTCGACGCCCACCCACGCGTGTGTGAGCAGGCGAGGAGACACCAATGGCGTCGAGCGTGAGCTCCTGCGTCGTGTCGTTCGAGCCCGTGCTCATCGCTTGTTGTCCGGCAATGGACAGAGTCCTCTGAAAATGGACGCTGCTATGGATGAGAGGCAAGACAATCGCTATGCACTGCGCTAGCGTCGCGCATGGATGAGGGTGGCGTGCCAGCGAGGAGCTCAATTGCTGGGAGCGCAACAGCTGCAGCTCTTCATCGCTCGAAGAGTCGTGACGGTGTCACGCAACATAGTGGTCAAGCAACATTATATGTATTGTATATGTTGCGCAACGACAAATATATATTTTTAAAATATGTTATACGTTTACTGGAAGTCAATGTAGTGGAGCGCGTCGCCCATCTCTTCCTTGTGGCGCGTCGATCTTCTGCGCCTGGCACTTGAGCTTCGCGTTCTTCTGGCGGAGCTTCTCCTCCATGCAGCACAACCTCAAAATCCACCTCCACCACCACTTATGCTGTTGATGGTCCTGCGGCGTCAATGTGTCTCGAAGGTTACTAGAAGTCATGAGCGTGCAGCCCCGAAATGTGTCCCGAAAGTTCATTTAAAAGTTGATTTTTAAATTAAAAAATCAGCTGTATCCATATTGTTCATAAAAATTAAATATCACAATCTGATGCGGATCTGATCCGAACCCCGGGAAGAATGGAGCGGGCGTATAGGTTCGTCTTGCCCGTGCGGAAGTTCTCGGCGCCGACGACGATGTCCCGCTTGAACTCGTACGCGTCCTTTTGAGCTCGGTGATGCGAATGTCTGTCTCCTCGAGCAGCGTGTCGATGAGCTGCTTGGACGTGCGCCGCGTCTCCTTGAGCTCCTTCTGCGCGGCCTCGAGCTCCGTGCTGCACATGTCGTTCATCTGGTCCATCATGAGCAACACCTGCGCGTTCTTCTTGTCTCCCTTGTCATCGCGTTTTTTTTTCGTTGTCGCTACCGGTTAATCCTTGCGCGTTGCGCTGCAGATACGACTTGAGCAGTGTACCGGCAAGTCTGGCAACGTTCAGTGGACGACCACGTGACGTGCTCGTACGTCAGTCCGCTCATCAGCCGATGCAGGGCTGCGAACCAGTGTGAGCACTACCGTTTCAAGGGCCACGAAAACGGTGGCCGCAAGCATCATAAGACCCACCCGGTAGTGGCGGACGACAACACGAAGAGCGTGCCGATCTATGGCCAGTGCGTCTGGATCGACTCGGCGACCACATGCGACA
>JAASFY010000647.1:0-17918 GCA_023334035.1 Globisporangium okanoganense
CTCACACACATCTGTTGCATGAGATCCGCTGCTCAATTCTTTGATGCATGAGCGACGCGATTGTTGCAACAACACCTAAAATTGGACGCGCAGATGCTGCAGCTTACGCTTTGCACCTTTGCTACAACAGCCTTTGCCACGACTACGAACACAACTATCCTCGATGAAGACGTCTACGAATTGATATAGTAGCCTAAATGGATAAGCTCCGCGTTCATACACAACCATCCGGGTAGCATGACTGAACGTGTCTGACGCTGTTGTTATCAACAGCACTTGTATCGGACCTCTATCTTTACATATCTTGATACCTTTATCGTTTTCAAAAACTTTATGTTCGTATACCTAAAACCATATGTGTTGACCGCACTAATGGGAAAGTGGACTGTAGCGTCCGCATCGGCGCGATCCAGGGTCCTCGTGCACCCTTTCTTCTTGGTCGGTCGGCCTTGTCCCAAGCTTGTAACGATGGTGCTCTTGGCGATGCCGGTCTCGCGATGAATGGCGTCGTTGGTCAGGCCAAGGACACGTAGCTCGAGGTAGCGCACACGGTCAGCCTCGTTCAGCGGCCGCCCGCGCACCATGGCGTTCGTGTTGCTTGCTTGAAGGCGGTTTCTGTTCTGTCAGCCATGTTGAAGCCACGACTGACTTTGTGTAAATTACTTCAAATAACCACAAGACAACTGAAATGTTTTTAGATTTTTCATATATGATATAAGAGTGAGGCTAGCGGCAAAGGTAAACACACAGGCAAACGTCCCACAGTCGTGCACTGACTTTGTACAAATAGCTACAAGAAAACATAAAAATCTACCGGCGCTGCTATTCCACAGCTATCCAAACAAATCGTGACCTTCTCACAAATCAAAACAACCATGAATGCAGAGGAAACAGCGAGGCAAGGAGCGTGGGTTATTGCGCTTCTTGATGAAGACGACGAGGCGGAGAAAGAGTAGAGTGCGTTCCGGTTCACCAAGCCGCCGAGCGTTCATCACCAGCGACGACAACAGGGATCAGCTCGTGGCCGCTCGCAAAACAAAGCGCGCACACCACACGCTCGCCACGAGCGACTTATGCAGCAATACTTTCTTCCTGGCTCGGTCTACAACGACGAGGACTTCCGCAGGAGGTTCCAGATGAGAAAGAGCCTCTTTCTTCGCATCGTCGAGGGCGTCGTGCGCCAAGACACCTATTTTCAGCAGAAGCCCGATGCTACCGGTAAGCTGGGTATCTCGCTGTTGCTGAAAGTTACTGCAGTGTTGCGCGTGCTCGCGTACTCGTCGGCGGCTGATTCGCCAGACGAGAACTTGGAGATCTCAAAGTGTACAGTTCACGAGTGCGTCAGGCGATTTTGCGAAGCGATCGTCAACGAGTACCAGCACGAGTACATTAGAGCGCCGAACGATGAAGACACCGCACGTCTTCTCACTGAGAACGCAGAAAGAGGGTTTGTTGGTGTGATAGGGTCAATAGATTGTATGCACTGGCAGTGGCGCAACTGTCCGACTGCTCTAGCAGCACAGCACAAAGGTAAAGAGAAGAAACCAACAAGAGTGCTCGAATCAGTCGCCGACAAAAATCTCCGCATCTGGCACTGCAACTTTGGGTCGCCAGGGTTGTTGAACGACCTCAACATTCTTGACCAGTCGGATTTTCTCTTCTCGGCTTTGAATGGAACAGCACCAAAGACGACCTTCATAATCCAAGGTGAGCACAGCTACTGTTTATTTCTGCTTTGGCTCGTATATTATTTTGACTAACGAAGTGTCTGTGAGTGCTGCAGGTAATGAATATTACGTGCCGTACATGCTTGCCGACGGCATCTATCCTGAATGGCCGGTCTTCGTCAAATCGCTCGAAAAACCACAAACCAAGAGTGAGAAGCTGTACGTGCGCATGCAAGAATTGTGCAGAAAGGATGTAGAGCGGAGCTTCGGTGTTCTCCAGGCGAGGTGGAGAATTTTAGACACGCCGTGCCGACTATGGTCAGCAAACGCGATGTCACTTGTGATGAAGTGTTGCGTGATCTTGCGCAACATGATCATTTGTGACGAGGAGGATGTGAGCATTGCAGTACGAAACGCACATCTTTTCGACCCGGAAAACCAGCCAGGTGGAGTGCCAGTCTTCAACGTGAGCCGCCCAGCTCGTCGCCAGTGTACATTTGATGATTTACTTAGCAACTCGCACAAAATTCATAGTAAACACCAGCATCTAAAGCTGCGAGCTGATCTAGTCAAGCACGTATGATTAACATTTGGAAATGAACATTAGTCGTTCATTATGGCAGCTCTCCGCTTTCAGACACATTCAAATCTTGCTTTAAACGATCTAAAACTTGCTTGCGACGAAGAGAGAGATACTTAGTGGCCACTGCGTCATCTGGATTCGCCTTGGTGTTGAAGATATTGAGGTCCACTTGCTCTTGAGCGACGCGAATCTGCTTCTCCGCGTTATGTGACATTTGCTCAGCAGCTCGTACTTGTCGTCCGTAGAGAACCAGGTTTGCGTTGTCGAACTTGGCTCGTTGTCTTCTTACTGCGCGCTTGGACTCAAGAGTCTCGCTACGGTCACTGTTGTCGCTCAATTCGCCGGCCTCCACGTCAAGCTCATGCGCAGTGCTTGTCTCCTGTGACCGCTTCTTCAAACTGCTCTTTTGTCATTTGAGGAGCGCCACTCACCCCACTTTGGTGAGTTGCGCAGCATCTCCCAGCACTTGATGAAGCGAAATCCGGTCTTGTTTTCCGATTCATATAGCTCTAAAGCCATCATGAGAACGTCGTGCGGCGACTTTCCGCTCTGCTCGAGCAGCTCCATGCGCCTCTGAACGTTGAGGAATTTGGATACGTCGTGTGAGATCGTCAGGAAGCGCGAGCTGAGAGACGCGAGTGGATGGTCTGCGACCAGTGCGCCTTCTGCGTCAAGTACTAGCTGCTCGAACAGGTTCTTCATGCTGGCGTAGAACACGTCGGCTGCCTGGTACACGCCGATCGCGGGGTTGCAGCTGGTCGCGAGCAACGCCTCGCAGAGCGCGATGTCTTCTGCTGACCGATAGTTTGCTCCCCGTGCCTTGGTGGCGCTGCCGCTCATGTTTGTTTCTTCGAAAATGCAAAAAGGAGAGAACTACAGCACACATGCTAGCAATCTGCTCAAATAGAGGCCTCAATTCTTTGCAAAACCATAGGAAAACCGTGTCGTCGAGTTGCCAGTGGCGGCTATTTCCACAGCCAGATCTGGCTGTGGAAATAGCTGTGTGATGGGTAATGCCCTGTCTCTCAATCCGATATATGCGCCGCTAGCGCGTCTGTTTCTAAACTGACTGCTACATATGACTTTGGCAGCGTGTTTGCCTTTGCCGCTAGCCTCACGCTAACCATTTTAGGTAAACTAAGAGAAGAAGATATCAAATCTTAAAGGTTCAAAGTATTACCAAAATACACATGCTGACGAATTGTGAAGTTTTCAAATGTTACAAAAATACTCGTTCTGTCTAACCTGATATACTGGTTTATCTGAGCCAAAATAGAATAGCGTGGACCACTTTTTTAAAGGGCTTTTGAATACATTTTTTATTAAGGGTGTTCTCTGCTTGGAAAAACTGACTTTGATGTCGACCTTTAGTTATAATAAGATATATTGTGCATTTCGCCTTTTTTGGCGGGTGAAAGCTTTATTTTCGATTTTTATCGCTCCGATTTTCTTGCTTTAGCATTTTTATGAGCTGCTTTTAAACGTGGATTTATGAGTACTACCCACAACCCTCACTTTTTAATCAGTATCCGCACAGCCAATCATCGAGAATACGAGAGGAATCTTTCGTTTGGCGGGTGGCAACCCGCCATTCAAGAATTTGGTGCGCAAAGCGCGCGAGCCGCTATTATGGTGATCTCGACGGACTTGAGATGGCGGGCTATTGTACTGGTGTATATGTATGACGTAGAAATGACTCTTGTGCCTTCCGTTCTTGGGTGTCAGTCCGTTCTATCGAGAGGTGGCGCGAGCTCTTCAAAAAGCAAGGAAATGTCTTACCGAAGACGACAGCCACCCGTACAGCTCGGTGGCCAAAGGAGGCAGTTGCATTTGTATCGGACTATGTGAAAGATCATCCATGTTTTTATCTTGAAGAGCTACAAGAGGCTGTGAAAATGGAATTCAAAGGACTGCTTAATGTATCGATGTCCACGATGTGCAGACTCCTGCGCTTCGATCTCAACATCAGCCGCAAAGTTCTTACTAAGCACGCAAGAGAGAGCGTACAAGCAGAAGTATTCTATAGGAAGCTCAAACCATTTTATAATGGACCGGCTCAGCTTATGTTTCTAGATGAGACCTCAAAAGACGGTAGAGATGCGCTTAGAAAGTATGCATGATCGCAGAGGAACACGCCAGCAATCGTCTCGCTTCCGTTCTCGCGTGGTGAAAGGGTCTCCGTCCTCGCAGCGTTTGACGTGAACGGCTTCTTCGCTTGGGACTCTATACCAGGGGCCTTCAATCGTCTCCTCTTCCACGACGTCTTCCGTACCAAGATCACTCCCTACCTGAATCCATGGCCGCTACCCCGGTAAGTGCAACAACCGGCTTTGTATATGCCGAGAACTGTCATGGATATATAATGCTTGTTGTTGTTGTAGATATATTGTGGTACTGGACAACGCAAAGATTCATATGTATCGTGAGCTCGAAGACATGGTGCATTCGACAGGAAGTCTGCTGTTCTTCCTCCCATCATACTCTCCTCAACTGAGCCCCATCGAAGTGGGGTTTTCACTACTCAAGCGTTGGATCACGAAGAACGCGCCGCTGGCTTTCCGTCAAGATGCGAAACGCACGCTGAGTGTCGCGCTGACACAGTGCACAACAGGGAGTGATTACGTTGGGCAAATTTGTATCGTCATTGCGGTTACGAAATTCAAGAGCTTAATCCGGAGATGTTCTTTCACTAAGCAGTCTACTCACTCGATAAATCTAGAATAGTCCATTATCTTCAGTATCCATATGGTCAATGTCTTCCATGTTTTCTTGTGGTGCTGTGGCTTGCATTGGTTGTTGGAATAGCGCGATGAGGCTGTACTGTGGTAGTCCAAGCGCGGTGCGCAAGTCCGTCAAATCCAGCTGAAGATACACTACTCCACCATTTAATCTACAGCGCACAGACGCAAAAGTTGGTTCATGAAGTCGCTCTCTTGTTTGCTCATCCTCCTGCCGTTGCTGGTCGTTGATGAATCGCAGCTGGCTGAAGGTGTTGTCGTTGGGGCGCTCGAGCGGGGTATCGGTGGGCTGACGGGCGTGCTGGATCGCCGAGTACGATTTCGCAGCTGGGTCATTTGGTGGCTGGTCACGCTGCCCCGCTAAGTGCTCATCGATTTGTTCAGCTACAGTGGCAATGCGGCCTTCGGTTGCTCGGCCAATACCCTTGGATACGCCAACACGCTGCACATACACAAACATCTCTGCTTGGAATGCGCCTTGCCTAACAAACCAGACAGCATAATTGTTGTTAGCATAAACCATTTTTCATTCATCACTCAATCGGCTCGTTTATAAAACTTACCCAGCTTTACGTCTGGCTGCTCGCTCCCACAGCCGTGCAAGCTAGCCAACGAAGGCACGATCATCACCAATCAGCTCCTGGTACTGTGCTTAAGCTGCGTTCTGAGTCGGCTTGAGCATTATCGGACTGTCTTGCTGTCAAACGACGTCGCTGAACTTCTCCATTTGCTTCTTTACCTTTGCTCGAAACACGTCGTACCCATCCACCACTGTAAGATGCAGTTGTTGCGCCTCACCATGAATCGATCTGCTGTTGGCGTAAGACTCGCCAATTATGATCATTAAGGCGACAACCAGCACAGGCGGCAGCTCTCGCAATCCGCTCGCTCGTTCCTCGACTGGCAATTCCACTGACAACTCCATGCTTATCGCTCGCTTGAGCAAAGGCTCACTGTCAGGGAATGAAAGCAATACATGCGTAGCTGTCACTATTAGATTGGCCAAGCATGCTATACAGTATGGTCAAATTTAGAGCAGCACGCGTACCGAAATAATCGTGCGGAGGCGGTGGCAAGCGAGATTTGCCAGCGGACGCTCTATTTTAATCAGCTGGGAATAGCACTCAACTCTTGAAAGTTCACGTCTAATGTTAAAGCGGTGGCGATCTGCTATCTATTCTTGGCATCGAGCGAGTTGTGTACTCGAGCTCGCTGGAGCGCCGAGCGAGACGTGCAACGCGAGCTATCAGGGGCGCTGAACGAGACAAGCTATCGCAGCGCCGTACGAAGCGAGCAAGTCGAGCGGCTTGAGTGGTAGACGCAGAAGCGACGCAAGCTGATAGGAGCAGGTGCGCCGAGCGTGTCGAATGAGCAGGCTGGTAGGAGAACGAGCGCTGAGCGAGTCGTGCGACGCAGGTCGGGGAGCAGGTATGCTGAGCATGTCGGGGGATGCGAGCTGGCTCGAGCAGGAGCGCCGGGCACTTCGAGTGACGCAGGCCGACAGGAGCAGGAGTGCCAAGCGAATCGATTGATGTGAGCTGGCTTGAACCAAAGCTTCAGCAGGTCACGCGCTGTCGGTTTGGAAAGAACAAAGTGCGAAGCGGGTCTCACGACGGAGCGAGCGGCAGCTCCTTGAACAGCGCGTGGTAGCCAACAACGGTGAGCGACATGTCTGCAGCTAGACAAACCACAGATCAGTGAGAGCACGACAGTCAGCAGTGAGTGGAGGGGGCACGAACCATGGGGAGGACTGGTGGAGAGGAGAGCTCGCCGTTGACGAGTTGAAGAATGCAAAGGCTTGCAAGCAGACGCGTAGCTTGCAGCAGGCTCTTTTATAGTGCTCTGTTTTTAGACTGCTCAAACCTGAACCTAAAATTAAAGTGGATTTCTGGGTGATTTGCTTTTTTTGGACGTCGGTTTGGCTTGTGTTATCGCCACAATATGAACGGCAAACGATATGAAAGCACAATAACAAAAGGTCGACATCAAAGTCATTTTTTAGTGGATTTAAAACAAAACAGATCCTATTCAGTTCCAGACTTAACGAGCCACGTTATGGAGGTTATTTTTTTAGCATTATGGGCACATTTTGAGCCCATGGCAAGCTTCGTAGCTGCTTTGGTCGTGGAGTGGTGAGCTGTCAAAGTCGTCACCTCCATTGTTTTTTTGAAAAATGTTTTTTCTTTTGTTGAATATTCTGGAAGGAAATTTCACGAGAAATCCGAAAATCATGTTTGAAATGTTATATTCGAAGTAGAAGTTGATCAAATCTGTCAAAAACGTGTGTGAAAAAACATTGTTTTTATTGTTTTAAACAGAAACTCGCCCAATACAAAATCAGACTAAACTCTCATAGTCAAATTAGTACTGTTACAAACTCGCCCAAAACAGAACCAGACACAGTACAGCTCTATTTGCTCTATTACCTCATCTGAAAGTGCTAGCAATGCCACAACGATCGGTCAGCGATACTGCGCGAGGACAACAGGGTCTTTGCAGTTGATTCGCCTGCTGTGGTTTACTGTATCAAGAAGTTTCTGCCCTCGTGTGTTCTCTCGTGTTGCTTGTTTTTCCGGTGATGCACGGAACGAGCAACAGCTTGGTGTTTAGGCTTATACTTTTCCCAAAAAAGTACCACTCAACTTTGATGGCGTTTTTCACAAACAGTCTGCTTTTGTCGGAAGTCCGTTTTTGTTTTGTGTCCACTCATAAAGTGATTTATCTGTTTGTTAGTCGAAATCACTATTTTTAAATAGTGATTTCGACTTTAAAAAAACTTCTTAAAATAAGTTTTTTAACGCTGTGATTTTGACCAAACTATCAGTGTAAAAAACTAACAGTGTAAATACAAATCTCAGGTATATTTGGTCGATATCAAAGCTCAGTTTTGTTATATCCGGAATGAAAGTGATTGATAAGAGGATGTCCTCACTTTCGCGAGCGGTGCTTGATGTGGCGGATGACGTCCAGCAGCGGACGTAGGCGCTTGCGCACGTCCGTGTCCTCCGTGGCCTCGTCCAGATACTCGTCTACAGGTTGATACGATGTGCGGTGAGCTGTCATGAGTAGATTTCGATCGCAATAGCGCCTTACCTTTGAGCGTGAGCAGCGCGACCTCCGTCTCGCACGAGTCCACGTAGCGGTCCTGAATAAGCGAGAGTATTGAAAAGTTGATAAGTTATATGACAATGCAGTCATGATGATACGGATCTGATACTGTGCTACGCACCGAATGCGACTGGAAGTCTTCGGTGGCGCAGAGTAGAGCGAGCGTCTCGACGCCGACCGCGATGTCCGCCGACTACATGGAAGGTGAATACAAATGTCACGTCAGTTGCCGTCGATTGCAACAGAGTCCTTACTTATATGGATAGACGGCAAGCAACCAAGCCAGCGAACTTACTTGGCTGTCAGGACTTACACTGAGCAGATGGATGTTGATGCTGAGGTGCATCGCCAGCAGCGAGAAGATGCGCTTCTCCATGATCAGCGGCATGATTCTGCTCATGACACCAGCACAAGAGAGACAACAACAGACAGGCGCTTAGCATCCAAACAACGCAGACAAACCGGTGCGAGCGATGGTAAATTCACCTGGACTCGTCGATCGAGTCGAGCTGCTTGCACAAGCCCAGGAGGAAGTGAATGACCGCGATCTCCTGGCAGTTGTCCATCTTCTTCCCCGCCAGGTACTGCGTTCAACAAGCAACACCAACATGATAGTAATTAGCTTTATGGACCGATGAATGCATCATTTTAACCACTCTCATACAGCAAAACTCACGTTCGGGTACTCGAGACAGTAGCTGAAGATGCTGTAGATGTACTCGATCAGGAGCGGGATATCGGTCGTCTGCGCAGAGGATTGAGGAAGAGCATGGAAGACTTAGCCTTGAGCTTTGAACATATCAAAGAGAACCAAGCGAAAGCGAACCTGGACAGCCTCGGCGTGCAGCCACGCGTTCTTGAGCGTCAGGCCCATGCCGCGCTCGAACTTTTGCAGCAACTCCATTGTCGACTCCTAAAATACAGGCAGACAGCACAAAGCAAACGCTTTAGTATCTGTCACAGGAGCTCGTACGAGCTGATGGACACATCGTGAGCTGCTCACCTTGACGGGTCCTCGCTCAACCATCCGCTTGAGGTACTCGTTATAGTCCACCAAGTTTCGCAGGCATCTGGTAGAAAATGAATAGGTACCAACAGATAGATACGCAGCTCAGTGTGAGAACAACAAATGAAGAGTTACACCCAACTCTAACATAAGACGCTAAGATCTCACAGGTTCAATTTGCCATCTTCCAGGAGGTATCTACACAAACACATCCGTACACACAGTCAGCATCTTCATCCTTGATGAAGTCTGTCAGATACACTCACGCACGCACCTCAATGCGATCTCCTCACACTCCCACAACGTCGCGTCCTGCTGCTTTGGTAGCGATCGTTCCTACAAAATAACACCCAGGCATTCGGTCATAGGATCAGCCCTGCAATCATAGTGTTTCCATGTAAAGCCACTTTACGAGAGGTTACCAACCATTTCCGTGATGTCGCCGATGCGTCCGATCTGTTCAGCCATCTGGTTCCAGTCATCCGAGAGCACGGGGTAGTCGGCCTGTATAGTGTCAATAAAGAGCGCCACACACATGAGTCTGTTAAATACACTGAGCCATTTTAATCCCAAGAGCTCCATTAGACAGTGACGTACCATGAAGCGCACGTGGTTGCGCAGGTCGGCCGTGAGCTTGCCCGAGAGCTCCTCGAAGCTATCCTGCTCGCGCTTGGGCGCGTAGTGGGCTTTCCGGCTGCTGGACATGGTGATACGCTCGCAACGCAGCTAATCGAATCCACTGGAAGGTGGCGGAAATTGATAGCGGAGCGAGTGAGTGAAACAGCGCACAGAGTCGTTTCCGGTCTCTCTCGCGAATGACAAGTGACTACCCAGGAAGAGCTCTTTTGGACGCCCGCGTCGCATTCGAAATAGCGCACCTGTGGGCGACGGTAACCGACAGGGGGGTTGTGCAAGTAATTTTAGCTGCGCAAGGGCGCAGAGCAGCTCAAGCGTGCTCAAGCGTCAAGCGTCAAGCGTCAACGTGAAGGAGATCTTATCGCTGGGCAGCAAATTGCTGGGCATGTTGAAGCGGCCTGTGTGCTTGTCGCATGCCGTTTTGAGCTCTTCGAAAACACAGCGAAACTTTGTAGGAACCAACCTACAGAAATCGAAACCTATAAATTAGTTTGTAGGTTGGTGGTCCAGGTGATGAAACATAGGGGGCGAAAAGTCAAGTCATTTCGATAGTTAAGAAGGGCGAAAACTACACCTTTCAACTTCCGTCCCAGAAAAGAGCAACTCCGTCACCGACATGTCGATCTCCGTCCAAGAATGGACAACTCCGTCTGCGAAAACTTTCGTAGAGAATATTTTTTGCTCTTATGATTTTTGACAGTTTATTGCTTTGCTTGTAATTACGCCACCGTATTTTAGTGAATGGAGTTTTGGCGAGAACATTGGCGCCATTTTGAGTGGATATGAACGCAGCAAGACTCTGAACTCGTCCTTGTCGCTAACTGCTCTCTGGGAGCGCCGCTTTGGCAGCTTCACCGCTGCTGCCTGCCAAGACTGGATGCGCCTTTTTCTTCGTCACCTACAAGCGTCGTTATCACTGTCGGACTTTGTCATCGTACTCGACAACGCTCCGTGCCACCAGCGTGTCGAGTCCGTCTTTGGCGAGGAGGGGTTCTGGGAGGCCAACATTCTCCGTCTTGGTCCATACTATCCTATGCTCAACCCAATTGAGAACGTGTTCTCAACGGTTAAGGCTGAGATCAAGTTGTTATTGGCAATCCGTCGCCGAGCGATCTTGCGCACTGCCCTAGGCGTCACTATCAAGGACCACCGCTCTCGCTTTCTCACTCAGGCTGCGAACATCTTGGTTGGTGAGGTAGTCACCGAGACGTTGTGTCGCAATTGCGCTGCGCACACCGTGCGCTTTCACGGCTCCGCTGTGCTACTTGAAAACATGCCCGTCGGCAAGTAAGTAATCAAATACCAGGCATACTTGTGTTTTTACTTATGGGCCAAATATTCACCAAGACGAATGTTACCAACTTTTTATTGATATTATCTATGAGAGGATTACATTGTACAGTTTTCGCGGATGGAGTTGTCCATTCTTGGACGGAGATCGACATGTCGGTGACGGAGTTGCTCTTTTCTGGGACGGAAGTTGAAAAGGTGTAATGCTGATATAAATTCTATACATTGGAAAATGGCGAAAAGTCAAGGCAAATGCATCGGAAAAGAGGGCGAAAACGAATCCAGCTTGAAAGGTCGAGAGCGAGAGCAACAACGCCGACAGCAACCGCAGCTTGAGCAGCTCAAGCAACAACTGCAAGCGTCCGAACAGGAGCTATCCAATCGTCCAGCGCGTCTTAGTGGTAGCCTACGGGAGGAAGAGGAGGAGAAAGATGAGCAGAGTCAGCCTCATGACCGTGGCAACCATGAATCGGGCGAGGAGGGGCGTCGCGATGGCAGCCAAGAGTGCGACTCGTACTCGCACGACGGCGGTGCAAGCCCTCTAGGATCGATACACAGCAAAACTGCGAGTCTTCCTCGCGACCTGATCTCCGAAACGATGCCGACGACACGCTGCATGGCATGCTTTAGGAGATTGAACGCCAACGACATGCTTCACACACACGCATCATCTTCGGAAGACGAAGAGGACTACGATGACCACAATAATGCCCGCATCTCGCACGTCCCTCGGCCCGAGTTCACCGCAGCGAGTTACCAGTACACCGTCTCATTCCCGCGGCTTGCTGATTGTAAATAATACGAAGACGACCAACACTGTGCGGTCCCCGATTGCCGCAGATCGCATGGCGGTGAGCCATCGCTCGACAATCTCCTGCGCCTCTTGAAAGGAGCTACATCGACTCTTTAGATTATCATGCACATCATAACTCACAGCAAGGTGCGTGTGCGCAAGATACAATATCCTAGGACATGATTTAACTCAATGATTTTGTCTTTCATGTGCTTGCCATTCAGATTATTGATGAGATCATTGCTGCTGCGAAATAACGGAAGGTGGCGATTATAATTATCGCAGACGAAACTGAAGTGGCGATACACTGCACCAAACATACCCGACGGCTGATGGAAACTGAGGAGATCAATTACCGTTTCTGCTCGAGAGTGATGCATGTCAAGGCATGCATCATCGACGGCGTGACCCTAATCTCAGGTTAGTTGCGATCTTCTCTATCCGCACTCGTGTTGCTGAAAGTTGTGCTGACCGGTAGTATGCTGCACAGGATCCTACAACTGGAGTGTGCGAGGAACAAAGCACGTTGAATAGATGTACGTCTTTCATCGTGGTGCAATCGTTGAGGACGCCAAGGAAAACTTCAAGAATCTGGTTGACGAGATACTTTCCGACAAGGAAAGACGCGCCCTGAACCTGCAAACGGACGGCACCGCAGGCGCAGGAGTTCAGATCGGGGTCCCCCCAGTCGCACAAACCGTCGTAGGCGCAGGAGCTCGGAAGGCCCCTCAAGTGCCCATTGTCCTGAGTCAAGTGACCCTCTACACCCCGTACTTGTAGTCCATTTAGCATATTACTGCACCTATATTTGTAATTATTGATTCTTTTGTCCACCAGCGCGCACACTGATGTGATTATGAGGCGAGTGCCAGTTGCTTCTCTTCTGGTTGCTTCTCTTCTGAATAACAGGACGAGCGCAATCACGAAAAAGGGTATAATCGTCCGCTAAAAGTAATCCCTAGGGTATACTCGTTTGCAAAATTAAATCATAGGGTATAATCGTCTGCTAAATTTTTAGCGGACAATTATAGCCTAAAGCTTATACCCTACAGGGCCTACTTCCGCTTTAACCCTACCCTTCTCAAACCCCTACCCCTTCTCGAAACGCGCAGCGTTTCTTCACTTCAGGAGAGGCTCCAAAATCCTCCCCCCATAAAGCAAAGAGTCGAGAGAAGAAAGCGTGCCTCGCTTCATTCATTCACCCGCCGACGCGTGACGTCAGCAGCCGACGAGACCGCTAGCCGACGCTTTGAACGATGGACTCGCGCGGAGAGATGCGCGCGCTGGACGCGCAGGTGGACCGCCTGCGCCGCGCCGAGAACCTTACGGAGACGGAGATCTACGAGCTGTGCCAGAAGGGCAAGGAGATCCTCTCGGCCGAGTCGAACGTGCAGCCCGTGCGTTGCCCCGTGACGGTCTGCGGCGACATCCACGGCCAGTTCTACGACCTACTCGAGCTCTTCAGAATAGGCGGCGCGTGCCCGGACACGAACTACCTCTTCATGGGTGACTACGTCGACCGCGGCTACTACTCGCTCGAGAGCGTGACGCTGCTCGTGGCGCTCAAGGTGCGCCACCCGGAGCGCATCACGATCCTGCGCGGCAACCACGAGAGTCGCCAGATCACGCAGGTCTACGGCTTCTACGACGAGTGCCTGCGCAAGTATGGCAACGCGAACGTCTGGAAGTACTTCACGGACCTCTTCGACCACCTGCCCATGACCGCGCTCATCGAGAACCGCGTGTTCTGCATGCACGGCGGGCTCTCGCCGTCCATCGACACGCTCGACCATGCGCGCGCGCTCGACCGCGTGCAGGAAGTGCCACATGAGGGCCCGATGTGCGACCTCGTGTGGTCCGACCCCGACGACCGCTGTGGATGGGGCATCTCGCCGCGTGGCGCCGGCTACACGTTCGGCCAGGACATCACGGAGCAGTTCAAGCGCAGCAACGGGCTCACGTTCATCGCGCGTGCGCATCAGTTAGTCATGGAAGGGTACCAGTGGACGCACAACCGCGGCGTCGTCACGATCTTCAGTGCGCCGAACTACTGCTACCGCTGCGGCAACCAGGCCGCGCTCATGGAGATCGACGAGGTCATGTGCGACCGCAACGGCGACAAGGTTTACGACACGTGCAAGTTCATCCAGTTCGACCCGGCACCGCGAGACAGCTCGTTCAACGAGAAGAAGCGCACGCCAGACTACTTTTTGTAAGCTGCTGCTGCGGATGAACAGGGAGAAATGCGAACGGAGCAGCCACTGAGAGAGCCCACTTCGACTGCTGTTCACTGGTTCGCTCATCCGTGCACGTGCGCAGAGAAGGAGAGCGCGACTGCTGAGTGACTCCGTGACTTTGATTTTGCTGCTGCGTGAGATTTCTGCCCCCTTTGGAGCTACGCGAGCCTGATTGCTGCCCATGTCTTTTCATTTCACTTCCTCTATGAATTGCAATACTCTTTGGATACGTTCGTGTTGCCTTTTCCCATCTCTGGTTATGAATGTGGTTTTATAAACTTGCTACTACTACATGAGCGTGAGGAAGTGCTGGAGCTGCTTCTTAAGCTCAAGCGAGTCGCTGTGGCTCGGATACGTCGCCAGCGCCGCGTTCACCTTGGTGAACGAGTCGTGGAAGTCGCCCACTTTGTACGCCAGCAGCGCTAATCACACACAAATAATCCACAAATTAGCCAGTGTTCCATACAGACAGACACAACACAAGCGCACACACACACACCTCGGTTGTAGCTCGGCTCAAACATGAAGCCCGCGAGCGACTCGGCAAGCTGGAAGTTGGCGCGCGCCTGGTCGAGGTTGCCCTTGCGCAGCTCGAGCACGCCCAGGTTGTTGTACGACTCGGCGTGGTTGCTGTCGACCGAAACGGCGATCTTGAAGGCCTGGTAGGCGAGCCCCAGGTCGCCGATGCCGATGGCCACCTGGCCAATGTTGTACCAGATGTCGGCCATGGTGTCGTCCGAGGCCATGGCGAGCGCGCGCTCAAAGCACGAGAGCGTCAGGTCGTACTGGGACGCGTAGAAGCAGCAGAGGCCGATGTTGCACCAGAGCTCCGAGTTGCTCACGTCCATCTGCAGAAGGCGGCGGTAGTACCGCAGAGCCACCTCGGGGTGGTCCGTGTAGAAAAAGTTGGACGCGAGGCACGCGATGGCCTCAATGTTGCTCGCGTCGAGCGTCAGCACGGCCTTGTAGATCTCCACGCTCTTCTCCACGTCGTTGAGCATGTCGTGCACGCGAGCGCTGCCGATGAGCAGGTGCACGTCGCCGGGGAACTTGTCCTTGGCCTTCTCGTACCGGTCCAGCGCCGTGTTGGGCTGGTCCAGCCGCAGGTACACTTTGCCCAATTCGAGTACCGTGATGACCATGTCCTGGCTGCGCAGCGACGACTCGAACTGCTTCTCGGCGTCGCGGAAGAGCCCCAGCTGGTAGTAACATTTCCCCAAGCGCGCCTTCCACCACCAGTCCTTGTAGTCCACGGCGACCGTGGCCTCGGCCGCGAGCTCGAGCGCCTTGCGCGGGTTGTGCTCGTGGTAGAGCAGGTAGTCCACGAGCACCTTGGCGATCGCTGGCCGCGCCGCGTAGCGCTTAAAGTCCAGACGGTTCACGTCGATAAACACGCCGTTGTCGGCCGCCTGCATAGACGCCGTGCCAAGCCGCACCTGACGTCCCAGAGTCGTCGGCGGACGGGACGTGCCCGGCCGATTGCCTTGCAATGCGCGGTCGATCGACATGCTTCCCGTCCCAGGACGGGAGCTCGTCCCGGGACGCGCAAAGCCGCTGAGCGGACGGCCCGTGGACGTCATGGGACGCAGACTCGGGTCGCCATTCGAGCTCGCCTTGGTGTTGGGCCGGTTGAGCGACGTGCCCGGCCGCGGCATGGACGCCATGACGTTGTCATCCATGAGCAGGTCCGCCGCGCCGTCCTCCTCGAGCTCCGAGTCGTCGAGGTAGCTCTGCGACGTCATGGCTTTAGTCTTGGTCACCCACGCCGCCTATATGTACAGAATACAATACAAAAGTGCTGTGAAGACATGACGCAGGCAATGGCAGGCTTCCTACTTTGAAAATGGGGCATACCTGGTCGTACGGGTTCACCGCGAGGATCTCGGTGCAGACATCGATGCACTCGACGAAGCGCCGCTGGCGTGAGCGCAGCAGCGCCATGAAGAACGGGTCCACTTCGTCCAGACTGCCCTTCTCATTGAGCACTTCGCCATGGCCACCACGCATCTTCACTATCGATCTTCTCGTGTATGTCGTTACTTCAAAACGGGTGTGTATTTGCAATTGCGACCTTTCGGGCTCTGAAGTAACCTACATTTATGTTACTTCACACGAAGCGGTGCGCTTTCGCTCACTTTATCTTCCAACAACGAGCACCACACACACGAAGACGAATGGTGACGCAGGGCCGTGATGGTTCTGCTGCTACAGGCAGTGCGAATGCGCAACGGCTGGCTCCGTATGATGACGATGAGAGTGGGGGTGAGGAATACGACACCTTCCGCAGCTCCAGCTCCAGCACCGGCAGCTCCAGTGCGCTACAGCAGTTCCCCCCAGCACCCCCACCGTCTGTGCAGCGCCCGTCGCGGATCCGCATGGTGGGTACTGTGCTCCCGCAAGACTCGATGCGCGGCAACAAGACGTGTGCAGGTGGGACGTCCTTCGCTGGCGGCCACACGAATCATGTGCTGAGCAACGCCAAGCTCTTTGCCGCCGCGGGACTCGATCTCTTTCGACAGGGACTCGCGTTCGACGGCCTGCAACCATGTCACCAGGCGCCACGACACCCGGCAGTCACGCCCAACCTCAATCCGATCCCGGAAGATGAGGACGCCCACGGGGGCGATGGTGGTCTCTCTACTGAGAGCCAGGTGGTCGTTGTCCTCGGCACAGGATCAGTGAAAAACAACGGTGAAGTGAACGCGCGCATGGCGAACCTCATCGAGAAGGCCAGTCAGCTCTACTGGGAGATCACCAAGGCGTTCGCTGAGCAGCAGGCCAACTCGCACTGCTACCTCGTGAGTGTCCTGTTGCTGCCATGCCTATTATGTTTGTGTGAAGTTACTCACTATACCAAGCCTGTTATGTAGGTGCCCATGGCGGATGAGTCGGGCGAAGACGGTGTTCTCGAGTGCGAGGCCATCCGCAATGCGCTCGCAGCCTCGGGCATTTCTCCACACCACATCGTCATGGACTGCTCGGCGGTACGTTATTTGTTGCTATATCTAGGACAATATTATTGTCCTAAACTGCTGACTATTGAAAACTCACATGTTGCATTGCGATATGTTCTCATCAGCCGAGCGTGATCGACAACACCGTGCTGCTCGTACCCATGCTGCGTCATCTGCACATTGAGCTCGTGCACGTCGTGACGTCGCAATTTCAGCTTTCGCGGGCGACAAAGTGCGTCGACGGCATCCTGAACGCAGTCCCCGACATGAATTTCAGGGTTCTTTACCACGTCACCCCCGATGGGGACAATATAACCAGCAACCCCAGAGCGCGCATGATTCGTGAGAAGCTCGAGAGCAAAATCGTGTGGCGCTCCAAGCAGGCGCTGGAAGACGCGATCGACCGGCTGAAGAAGAAACAGCAGCCGCCGCCGAGGAGCTTCAGTATCAACAACAATAACAGCATAGGCGTCGACAGTACGAGAGGCGCGACACTGTTAGGATCCCGTGATATGAGCCGCGGTCATCAAGGAGTTTAGCCTGGAATAATGGCGACGAGAGAGAGACTCGGTCCAGCTCCATGCGGTTAATTAAGAAGAAGCCTCGTGCCCCGAGATAGCTACAGTGATCGCAGTAGCTAATATCACTAATACTATTTTGTGTAAGGCATTTTGTGATCGAGTCACATGTATTAATATGGGTGATACTATAACTTGACTGATACTATTTTGCGTGTGGGATAAATAGTAACACGCAGACTATTTGAAGAATGTCCATGATAGTGACACTGAGACTATTTCAGGCTGCCAATCTAGACGACACAAGAGAGGCTCCGCGTCTTGCAACATTGAAGAGTAATAAAAAAACACAGCAGAGTGCACAACAATGTTCCTGGTCATTTTGCGA
>JAASFY010000648.1:0-17915 GCA_023334035.1 Globisporangium okanoganense
CACGCACGCGTTCCCAGAGAAAATTGAGCTGCCCGGAGGTCTAGACCCGCTGGAGAACACTGTGAAATTGCAAGAAAAGGCGGTGCTGACGCTCAAAGCCCAGCGAGTCGTGACGACGTTCGACAGCGAGTGGACGCCCGTCGACGTGTCAGTTTACAGGTTAGCTTCCATCAAGAAGTCGCGCCTCTTGCTCCGAAATGGCTACACTTCAGTCGGAATTTTCTGTCGCATCTGACATTTGGGACACCCCAGCATCTGTCAGGTTGGAGCATCTGTCAGGTTGTATTGGTGCCCTCGATTCATTGTATGATAGAATCTCATAATTGATTCCTGCTATTTCAAATTTAAATGGTATACCAGCTCCTCATAATAATACTATCTTCAAATTTATAGCGAATTGCTACACATCCATTTTAGGAGATTTGTAGTTGTGCTTAGCAACTCTCACATGGGTACCCATTTCCACATTATCATCCAATCAAATCCTCCCAACCCATCCTTTTTCATCCAATCACCGCAATTTACAACCCGAAATTTTCTGGTTCGCGACAAATGTCCAGGAATAAAAATAAGAAAAAGAGGCGTCATCACCGTCTCGCAATCGCTCAACACCTCGCGTACGTCGCGACACTACCACTCGCCCCCTTCATATAGTACCCCTCACTGCCAGAGCGTCGCCCTCTCTCTGTTAAGCGAACAAGAGCAAGCCTGCGACCATGGCTGGCGACAGGAGCAGCCTCAGCAGTCGCTCGCCAACCGTCACGACCAACCGCTCGACGCCCAACGGTGGCGCTGTCAATAGCACGCCGTCGGTGCCCAGCACCGTGCGCTCGCAGCGACGACGGCTGACATCCGACATGATCTCCTTCACGACCGTCGACGTGCCCGTGGACGCCGCCGCGCTCCTGGCGATGACCCATGGTGACGACGATGGTGGCGGCATGCAGTACTTTAGCCACCACCCAGTCACCCGCATCGCGTATAAGATCGAGCCTGCAGCAGCAGTGGCAGGGGTTACGGATGTGGTTACGCCGCCATCAGCTGTCGCTAATGGGACAAGTCGGCGGCGCAGACCGCGGCCGCTGCATTCGCGCTCCCGCAGTGGTGGTGGTGGCGGCGGTAACAACAACAGCAGCAGCTTCGCCCCGTACGACCGCAAGTACTCGTCCCTGTCGTCCTCTAGCGCCGCGACCATGAGCGGCGTGCTGCGCGACCCGCTCTCGGCGCCGCCCTCCGGCACTGGCACAGGCGGTGGCCTCCTGGACGCGACGCAGCGCGCTGCGACCGTCTGGTCGGTCTTCATGCAGAACGTACTGCGCAACTCCAACAACCCGGGCGCGGTCGCGCTCAGCGGCTGCGACCGCCACGGCCACGAGCGCAAGTACAGTTGGGTTCAGTACTACGAGTGCGTGCACGCGATCGCGCGCGTGCTCACACATTTCCAGTTTGCGCGCGGTGACGGCGCAGTCATCTGCGCCAAGAGCTCGCCCGAGGTGCATTTCCTCAACTTGGCGGTCGTGGCGCTCGGTGGCGTCGTGAGTCACATCCGCCCCACGTGGTCAGCGACTGAGCTCGTGGACCACATCTTTGTGGGCTGCAACGCGAGCGTGCTGATCATCGACGAGCTCCAGGAGAACTTTGTTGAGGCGCTGCGGCGCTCGAGGAACACGTTCCGCGCCGTGATCGTGCTCCGCGAAGAGACCATGGACCTCGTGGTCGCGCTCGACGCGGCGCCCGTGACGATTTTGGACATGGACGACCTCACGAGCCTCGCCAAGACCGTCGATGATGTCGTGATTGAGCTCCTCGTGAACGACCGCGTGGCTGCCCACGCGTGCTGTCTCATGGCCTTTGGCTACGACGAGCAGGGCAAAGTACGTGGCATTAGCTTATCGCAGGACAATGTGATGTTCACGGCCACGACGATCGCCACGTCCTTTGGGCCGCTGTCCAGTACCGACCGGCTTGTCGGGTACATCCCGCTGTATCACGTGGCGGCGCAGGTGCTAGAGATCTACATGCCCATGGTCTGCGCGCTCTCGGTCGTGTGTGCGCCGTCGTACAACGAGCCGCTCGTGAAGGTGATCACGACGAAGAAACCCACAATCTTCTTCGCGACGCCCGACACGTGGACGCACTTCAGCGCGCAGGTGTACAAGGCCAAGAGCGAGGTCAACGCCGTGCTCTACCGCTGGGCCAAGACGCGCGCGACCAACAACTCGAAGAAGCTGCTCTTCGGCCAGGACGCGCACCGCAGCCTCGGGTACATGCTTGCGAAGACGCTCGTGCTCAACAACATCAAGAAGCGCATCGGGCTCGAGAGTTGTCACTCGTGCTACTCGGTGCTCGCGCCGCTCGACTTTGAGCTCGAGAAGCTCTTCAAGACGATCGACATCCCTATTTATCAGGTCTTTGGCTGCGCGGAGACCACGGGCTTTGCTGCGATCAACTACCCGCACGCGTGGGAGTTTGGCAGCTCAGGGCGTGCGCTCAAGGGCACGATCATCACGTGCGACGAGGTGACCCAGGAAGTGCTGCTCCGTGGCCGCAACGTCTTTGCTGGTTACGTGCAGAACGGTCCAGAGAACACGCCACTGTTGCCTCCAGACCGCTGGTTCCGCTTCCGCCAACGCGGGTTCCTGACGCCCAACGGCTTCCTGAAGATCAACGACCCGCAGGACTTTGTCGTGCTCTCCACGGGCGACTGGATCCCCGTCAAGCCCTACGAAGACGCGCTGATGGCGAGTGAGCCGGAGCTCGCTCGCGTGGTGCTCATCGGCGAGGCGCGGTCGTTCCTGAGCGTGCTGCTGTTTATGAAAACGACCACAAGCCCAGCGACTTTGAGGATCGTCAAGGCGGGAGGAAGTCCTGCGCTGAGCGACGAAGTGCTCCGCGTGGGGAAATTGGTCGGGAGCACAGCGACCACTGTCGCCGAGGCGATCAAGTGCCAGGCCTGGGCGGTGCACTTCGACAAGGCGCTCGAGGCTTTGCCCGAACGGTGCGGCCTCTCGGGTTTCCACGTGCGCAAGTGGATCCTCATGGCGGATGCGTTCACGGTCGAGTCGGGCGAGATCGATCCGGATACGGGCGCCGTGAGGCGCAAGGTGGTCGACGGCAAGTACCAGTCGCTGCTGGACTCGCTGTACACCTAGTGAGTCTGCTGAGTGTATGTGTGTGCGCTTGAGTCCCCCGTGACCACCAATTTTGCTGCTATTGTGGTTGCTGATCCCAGAGCAACGCCGCTGTCTGTATATTACCAGTACAATAACAACCACTGAGGCAATTTCCTACCAGTGTTGTATGTCTTCCGTCTTGTATCGTGTGTCCCTTCCTCTCTGTCTCTCTAGTTCTGTCGAATACGGATGCCCTGCTCCTGACGCCGTCCGCCTGAAGAGCCGTACTTGGAAGACGTAGGCGTCGTGTCCGCGTGCTCCAGGCCAAAGTTGCTGATGTCCTGGAAGCGCGCGCCGCACAATTGCTCCAGTCGTGCCATCGTCAAGTTCTCGATCGCCTCGGCGTCCATGTCGTCGTACACCTCTGTCAATACAGTCGCCTTGAGGTCCTTCACGAGCGCAAAGTGCCAGCGCCCAAAGACTTCTTCCGATACTCCCAGTCTGCACAATGTTAAACAACAACGAAGTTGTTAGAATTCCACATAACAACAACAAGAACACACAACAACACACAACAACACAAGTCGTACCTCTTGCGGATACGCTCTTTGACCTGGCGCACCGTCTCGCGCAGACGGAACTGCACCACGAGCGGCACGCCGTGCGTGTGGATGTACACGTGCGTGTTGGCTTGGAAGCTAAAGTGCACCACGCCCATGCGCACGACCTCGTTCTCCTCGTCTTCGTCTTCCGTCTCGACCACGTTTGCATCAGCACTTGTCGTTGTCGCCACGATCTCTCGCTCCTCCTGCTCCTCCTTTGGCACCTGCTCCACAAAGAGCGTCACTTCGCTCGACGCGTAGCTATTGCCATTAGAAGACGACGTCGAGAGCCAGAATTTCTCCAGCGGTGTGTCCTCTTGCAGCACGCACTGCAACATCGTGCCTCCATGGGAGGCCTCGCACACACGCAACACAGTCTCAGAAGGCACTTCGCACGCCTGACGCAGCTGCACGAGCAAATCGCGCACGGTGGTGTCTGGGAGCACGAGGAATTCCACGCGACGTGCTGTTCGCGGCGACGCAGCGTCCACGAACGCGGCCGGTGGGGCGTCGTAGACGCTAAAGTACACAGCCACCTGCTTCTTGGCCTCGATCTCCGTGATCGGGTGGTCCAGCACCTCGTAGTACAGCACGTTTGCGCGCTCCAAATACTCCGTGAGCAGTTCGTCGAGCGTCACGCGGTCATTCCCAGAGTACTTGGCATGGCGCAGTGGGCTCTTCTTCGGCTGGTTCGTGAGCGGCGAGTGCTGGTACAGTCGCAGTAGCATCTTGCGGTCGCCCGCAAAGCCCAGGTGCGCGGCCACGGCGCCCACAATGTCGTCGTACGAGTTGCTGTTTAGCAAGCTGAGCGAGAACGCCTCCTCTTCGGGGAAGCGGTACCGGTTGAACACGACCTCGACGCGGTCCAGCAGGTACTGGAAGTACAGCGGCACGTCCGGGTACTTCTCCTGGCTGCCGTCCTCTGCGGTTGAATCACTGGAGTCCGCGTCATCCTCCCCATCATCATTAGCAAACTGGTAGCAGACAATGTCTCCATTCTGGATCTCGGCCGTCTCGAGCGACGTGTCCATCTCGATCTCCGAGATCGAGAGCGGCTGGATCTCCTCGTAGAGCACCAGCTGCTGGGTGAATGGGATCTGCAGCGCCTCGTGCAAACACTTGGCCAGTTCTGCACCTGTGTAGCGCGCATCGATCACGATGTTGCCCATGTACTCGAGGCGCTCGCCAAGCTTCTTGGTCATGTCGTAGAACTTGATGAAGAGTAGGATCTCGTGCGAGTTCAGCAGTGGCGGCGCGTTCGCTGTGGCGATCATCGAATCCGGCGGCAGCTCGTCGTCGTCATCCTCGTCGACCATCATCATCTCGTCTGCTGCAACGCCTTCGGTTCTCTCATGGGCAGGAGGGGCCTCGGGAGGCGTGAACTCGCTCCACAGGTGACGGTGGACCACACTTTTCTTCCGCTTACCCTTCAGCACCTTCGCCTCGATAGCCGTGAGAGCCTCACCATCGCCATTACTCTCCTGATCGCCAACAATTTGCAGAAAGAGCTTCACCGGCGCCTTTGAGGATGCGTCGTCGTCGATCAGGCGCTCGATGCACTCGACGAGGTCGGCGTCCACGAGCGAATCCGGGCGCTGGGTCCGGTTCTCGCGCGTGATCACCTTCCACAGCCGCTGTCGCGCCACGGGCACACCCGTCTTCTTGAAGATCCGCTGGTAGAGCTGGCGGATCGACGCCGCGCGCTTGATGCGTATTCTCAAGCACGCGTTGTTGCCAAAGGACGAAAAGTCAATCGTCTTGGTGATCTTCTTGAGTCGCGAAACGCTCGTGTCGGACGCGATGCGCAGCGTCATGTACAAATGCTCGGTCTGCTGCATCTTCTTGCGTCGGGCACCCGCCTTCTCCTCTTCGTGGAAGCGCTGAAGGAGTGGCTCTGGGATCACCAGCTCCGTGTCTTCAGCGTCTGGACTGATGGTCTTGACTTCCGTGACTTTCTCCTCAGCTTCGCCCTCGGTCTCCTCTGCAATGCTTTGGATGTCGTTCTCACCGTCGCGGACGTACACGAGCATGTAGGCGCTGGAGAAGCTGCCCCTCAGCGGCAGCATCAAGCTGTTGGACGAATTTGTACCAGGCAGCTCGCCACTGCCGTTGTTATTCCGGCTGTAGTCGTACACCTCGTCCGTGCGGTCGTCGTCTGGGATCACATCCGCAGCAGATCTAAAGTCGACACTGTTGCCCGTGTTACTGGATTTCTCAGGTGAGCACAGCATCGACGAGTACAGCGGCGTCGACGGCCGCGAGTCCACACCCAGCGACGCAGAAGACGACGATACGGATCCGTAGTTGCCCTCGATCGCAGTCTGCTCGTCCACGACAGAGATCTGGTCGTCGTCGAATCTGTACCAGTTGGTGCACTTCGCCACGTCCTTCTCCGGGCGAATAAATACAAAATAGTGGCCTCCATGCACGTCCCCACTGTGCACAAGGACACTGTGGAGGTGGTAGACGTGCGATTTCCTTGGCGCTACTGAAGCTTTGTCTGCTGAGGCTTCCTGCTCGTCTCCTGTCTGTACTGGGCCGTTGTCTTCATTGTTCGAGATAAAATCGTCGAGCACCAGCGTCTTCGGGTACTCGAAGCGGTCGTGGATCTTCACCATGCCGTCACGCATCGGGTCGTACTCGAAGCGCTTGAGCTGGATGTTGAGCACTGGAGGCAGCTGCAGGAAGCGGATGCCCTTCTTCGCGTCCTGCTTGCCGTGGCCCTCGGCCTCGTACTGGTTGTCGCCCTGCAGCATCTCAATCTCGACGTACTTGCGAAACGACTCATAAATATCCCTGCAGCCTTTCACGTCCAGCTGCAGGTCGTAGAAGCTCTCGTCGCGAAACGACTGGAAGTCCACGTTTACGCACTGCACGAATGACCGCACCTTGCCTTCAAAGAGCCGCTTGATCGCGCTGTCGACCTTAGTGTTCTTCATTTTCTCCTCGAGGCGGTCGCAGAGGATCCGGTAGAGCTCCTGCACGTCATGCTGCATGAACGAATCGATCTGGCTCCAGCCGAATGAGCGCGTGAGCTCCTTCGTGCTCACGGCCTTGTTCTTCGTCTGCAGGCGGTAGAATACGCGCTGCAATGCCAGCGAGACCGAGTCGTTCGTGTCTTCCTTCTCCGACGGCGTCTCGTACACCACGTGGCGGAACGCGCGCAGGTGGAAGAGCGTCTGCAACAACGAGTTCATGTAGCACGTCGCGCCCTGGTTCTTCAGTCCGACCATGCCAGTCTCGGTCTTAGAGTCGTACGATAGGTACTGCGACGTCAGCGTGTCGTCGTTGGCGACGCCCAGTGCATCGATATTCGACAGCGACGGGCTCGTCGGTGGGTAGATCGCTGTAGTCGAGCTGTCCGACGCCACGCCTTCGTCGTCATCACCGTCTGCGCCGTCCACGGTGTGCAGATTCATTTCGATCTCGACGTTCCCATCTGCGGTGAGGAACTCGTTCTCGGAATTCAGCAAATCCTTCCGCGCGAAGAACTTGCTCATGCCAAACTCATGACTCTTGGGCGAGAACCTGTGGACCTCCGAAATCTGGCGCCGATGCCGTGATGGGTCCCCACTTTGGCTCAGCAGAATGATTTCCACGGCCACAAACCGGGTCGAGCCAGCACCGGTTTCTACAGTATCACTAGGGATCGTCGTCGTCGTCGTGTCTGCGTTTTCCTCATCCTCTTGAGGTTGCTGCTCGTCATTGGCCACCACCATTTCGACAAAGATGCTGACGACTTCGTCGTCCATGAAGTGGCCGTGCGGGTACCAGAGCACGCGCCACTCCTTGCCGAGCGTGTCCGTCTGGTTCGCTGTCTGGATGCGAACCTGGTCGGTCAGCAGCGGGAAGGCGTTGCGGAACGTCACGGTCGGACACGATGGCGCGCGAGGGATGCTCGTGATCATGGATGTCGTGGCGTTGTTGTTGTTGCTGCTGCCTGCGTGGAACATCTTCGCACTGCCAGAGGGGTCCAGCTGCATGCTGCGAGCAGGACTGCGCGCCAGAATCGTCGCATGTGATACGGGCGGCGGCGTCTGCGGGATCTCCAAGTCGTCGTCTATCGCAGTCTCGTCCAGCTTGATATCAGCGTCCACGCGCTGCTGCTCATCACCACCACCATCGCCATTCGCATGACCAGCACCACCTGTGTCCTGTTTATCTACTGCCTGCTCGTAATCCACCGCCATGAGCTCCTCGCTGCATGGGTTCATCGACTCGTCCTGGGTCGAGAGCGTCATCGACACGTCCGTCGCGCCATCCGCCTCCTCCATGTCGACCGAGTCCTGCGACCACACCGAGACGGGCACAGCTGCTGCTGCTGCTGTATGCGCCACGCTACTGCTGCTGCTGGCGTTGCTGTTGCCTGTATCGTCGCCATCCTCGCGATGGAGCTTCTTGCGCTGCGCTGTGTCGTCGCTCTCCACTGCGGGCGGACTGCGTCTCTTCTCCACCATTCTCTGTTCTCCGCTTCACGTGTGCAATAACGCAACGAATCTTATGGGAGCGGCACGTCTTTCTACTGAACACCGCGTGCTGCCTGTCGCTGCTGTGTGGAGACGCCTGCTGACTGCTTGAAGGACGCGCTTCGTCTCGTTCTGGTGGCGCACGTTGGTGGTTTGGCGCGAAAGCGGTTTTCTTGGTGAGCTTTCGAACGCTTTCTGACCAGTACGGTCGGAAAAGATTGGGTTGCATTCGTTATCATGGTACCGCGCTGGTCCCATAGTGAATATTTACCGTTTTTCCTGTATTATTTAATTACTTGATCAGGATGATGATATTTGTAGTGGTTGTTTCGTTTGAAAATAGGGGATACAATACATGTTGATCTTGGTATTTGTATGAAACATGCAAAAGTGTCGCGTTCGCTCGGTTGTTTTTTGGACTAACATAGATGATTTAGAATGTTTTTTGGATAGAAATCCAAAAAATATCTTCGCATTATGGGTGTACTTGCGACACGATTGAACCTTTTGACCGGAAAATTAAAGTAGTTTAACAATATTTTTGCAGAGCTCGGCGTTTTTGACAGGTCAAACCTGAACAAACTCTGGCGAAGCTGATCAGCTTCGCCTTGCACTCGGTCACTACGTTGGTGCGCCGATGGGCAACCCCAGCGGACTGAAAACTGCAAACGCTTGAAAAGTGGAGTTTTTGTAGTTTTGGCTGTGAAGTGAAAACACTCCAGTTTTTTCACTTCACAGCCACAAATATAATAAATATTTATCCAATCACTGGCCCCCGTGATCGCTGTTTTGCACCAATCACCTTGCGTATATCGGTGGTGGCACACGCCCTCTCCTCTCGTGGAGTGTTACCAGTATCGAAAATTGAGCCGCATCTTATCGAAAATTGAACTGCAGTCGATCCTGTGATTCGTTTCGGTGCTGCTCTCCTATTTCCGCGCCTCATGTCATCACGCTGGACTATAAAAAGAGATTCATGGAGAGGGTTCTGTTCATGGCTGGCTGCGAGAGAATCCCCCAGAATATGTTGCACTTTCTTTGTATAAATTACCGTTTTTTCTCCTTGTCGGAAGATGATGATGGAGAGGTGCAACTGTGAGCCGCATTGATAAACAAGTCAGACCAACAACTTGGTGTTTGTATGCCATGAACTGTTGGCGCATGAATTGCATCACGTTGGGGCGCTTTTGACCTCGGCAACATGGCTGCAGTGGAGAACGAGAAGCAGCGTCTGTCGTCACGGGGGCAACAGCTCACAAGGCGGCGCACACGTCAGCGTTGACTGAAAAATAAATATCGGTAAACTACTGAAACCTTGGTGGAAAAAGACACGAACCAACCTTTCTCAGCAGCTATTTACCGTCTTTTGGTATAATGATATCAAACATACCGTATTTTTATACGATTCCGATGCTACAAAATGTTTGTTCTCAAAAGAAGGTGCTATTTATCTTTTTTTAAAAAGGTCAAATATTATAAAACACGTCGTGGTGCGTGGATCGGACAGAACGGCGGCGTGCGTTTTTTGTATCGGCAAGTCTGCATTTTTTCCATCCCCGCAAAGCAAGAAGCGACAAGCGAGCAGCACAGCCTCGATTCTTCCATCCACACCTCCAGGAGCCGCACAGCAGCAGCAGAGCGCTCTTCCCGACACACACGTAGCCATGGACTGGGACCCGCAGAGCACGGACGCGCAGGGTTACATCTGCCCGCCCTGCCCCGTCTTCCATCCGACGCTCGAGCAGTTCAAGAACCCGCTGAAATATATTTCCAGGTAAATTACGCCGCCACCTCATGCAGGAAAACATGGGCGGGCGTGACGCGTGCGTTGGCCATGACAAGGCAGGCTACTGTATATGAGCAGATTGGGTGTCTGGTACACAGGCATGTCTACATGTTGTGCACTGGTAGTGGAGTGAGCTGGCGTAGACGTGCAAGGGTGGCAGGCAGGGAGGCTCAAGTGGCGAGAGACACGTGCATTCACTCCTGCCCAGTCGCTCCTGTCACGTCACTCGCTCTCCAACCAGCCAGAGCCCACAACCTCTTACTTGATGTATGCATGGGTAGATATGTATGTCTCTGTGTGTGTCTGCACATCATCAGTGGACACACTGTGACTCAATGGGTTGAACTCACTATGTCACTCTCTCGTTGTCTCCCTCTTGCAAACAACAACTAGCATCCGGCACATCGGCCAGCAGGCGGGCATCTGCAAGATCGTGCCGCCGCGGGGCTGGCGTCCGCCCTTCGCGATCAACGAGAAGACCTTCCGCTTCCGCACGCGCGTGCAGCAGCTCAACTGCATCGAGGGCCACTCGCGCGCCGAGGGCAACTTTGTCGAGGCGCTGCGCATGTTCCTCTACCGGAGCGGCACGCCCATGACGGAAATGCCGCGCGTCCACGGCCAGCTTGTGAACCTGCGGCTGCTGTACAAGACCGTGGTCGATAGTGGCGGGTTCGACCACGTGTGCGCAGCAAAGCTCTGGCCGCAGATCGTGAGGCGTGTGGGCCGCACGCGGTCCGCTGACCACCCGGACGACGCGATCTGCGAGGCGTACCACCAACATTACGAAGCCAATCTGCTGGCTTTTGAGCGCCATGAGGCAGAAACGGACGATGGCAGTAGCAACATTAGCTTCCAGACCCCAGAGATGAGCCGCTCAGGACGCGGGGGTGCTGCTGCCAGTGATGACAATGCCTCAATGGCCACACCGCAGTTAAAGACACGGAGCAGCATGAAGAAACAGGACGGCGAGCCATCGCGAACTGGAACAGCAACAGGAGCAGCAACAAGTCACAGCGGTGACGAGACCCAAGGTAACGCCGATGATGGTACTGATGAGGATGGCTCGCCCAGCAGTCAGCGTGTTAAGCGTACTTTGTTTTCTGAAGGAGGCCACACGAGCAGCGAAGAGAACGACGCGCACTTTGGTGCTAACGCTGTCACTCTAAAGCCAGAATTATTAGGAGCCAAGGATGCAAAGCTGAAAAACTGCCTGAAGAAAGAAATCCAGGCCATGGACGATCTCAGTGAAGATCCCGCGTCGCCGTCGTCCTCATCAGCAATAGCAACAGCGCAGATCCCAGAAAACCTCGAGCCGTCAGCGTTGAAGCCCAATCCTGTTCGCAAATACCGACTCGAGGCCCCCGAGATCTACGCAGGACAGAAATTTTACCACTTCTTCCCCGAGTGCGGCGCCGCGCTGGCCCAGGTGAAGCGCGTGTTTGGCGGCAAGAAGCCACACGTGGCGATCCAGTACCTGAAGGACGGCAGTCGCGACAACATTGACCTCTCGACCATGCAAATCATCATCGCCAATGGCTGGGATCCGTACGTATTTTTCAGATGGTGTGGATCTATTTATCATGTTGGCTGGTGCTAATGAATTGAGCAATTGGCTGTAATCTGAGCAGAGAAGCGGCCGAGCTGGCGTACAAGAGCGAGATTTGCCAGACGTGTCTTCGTGGAGACTGCTGGGAGAAGATGCTGCTGTGCGATAGCTGCAATGGTGGCCACCACCTCTTCTGTCTCGACACGCCTCTTGATGACGTGCCACAAGGAGACTGGTACTGCAGCGCCTGTGTAGAGGAGTCGTACTCGTCTGAGCGCGAGACGAACCCAAAGTTTGGGTTTGAGATGGGCAGCGAGTACAACGTGACAGCGTACAAGGAGAAGGCGGACGCCTGGAAGCGCGAGTATTTCGGATTTAAGAGCAACACCGAGGCAGAGAAGTTGACAGACATGGAGCTGGAGAAGGAATATTGGCGCCTGCTGAGCATCCCAGTGCACGAGAAGCGGCTCGAGGTGGAGTACGGAAGCGACGTCGACACTGGATCTGTTGGTAGCGGCTTTCCGCGAGTAGACTCGTACCTCAAGTGTCTGCGTCTGGTCTCCAAGCGACTCAAGAACATGACTGCGAGCGACGCACAGGAGTTCACCCAGCGGATGAGCAAGTTTTTCTCCCACGGGCTTCTAGATGCCATGAAATCCGACACGAGCCTCGAAGAATTGCTACGGACGTATGCGAATGACGACTGGAACCTGAACAACCTACCCAAGCTCCCAGGATCCGTGCTGCAGCACCTGGACGAAGATATCAAGGGCGTGATGGTGCCGTGGATCTACATGGGCATGTGCTTCTCGACGTTCTGCTGGCACGTTGAAGACCACAACTTTTACAGCATGAGCTACAACCACTGCGGTGCGCCCAAGACGTGGTATGGAGTGCCGTGCGCGAAGGCAGAACACTTTGAAGAGACGATGAAGAAGCTGACGCCAGAGTTGTTTGGGAGCCAGCCAGATCTGCACTTACAGCTCGTGACGATGTTCTCACCCGAGACACTGATCAAGCATGGTGTGCCAGTGTATCGTGCCACCCATCGTGCGAACGAGTTCATGGTGACGTTCCCCTCTGCCTACCATGGCGGCTTCAACAATGGGTTCAACTGCGCTGAGGCTGTGAACTTCGCGACAGTCGACTGGCTACCATGGGGCGCTAAGTCTGTGCTGAAGTACCGGAAGTTTAGCAAACTGCCAGTGTTTGCGCATGAAGCACTCGTCTGCTCGCTTGCGGAAACGCTTGTCGAGAGCAGCACGTTTAGCTACGACTCGGCGTCCAAGTTCCTGTTTCCAGCGATGAAGCAGCTCTACGACGACTTTGTGTCGTTTGAAGCCCACGTTGCAGCGCACAACATCACGACCCAGGAGTGGATGGCCGAGTACGAGGAACGCCACCACAGCATATCAGGAGGCGGGATGCCCGTGCGCTCGAGCAAGAAGCGCATGATGGCGACGGCCGACTGCGAAGACAAGGACGATATCTCATCTCCTTCGCAGGGCTCGAACGGCTTTATGCGGACAAAGAAGATGAGCATGTCTTCGAGTAATCCGAATATGAAGATGGCGATTGCGACACGGCCAACGAGAATGGTGCTCTGGGCGGGCCAGTCGGGCAAGAACGAAGGCATGCGCTGCGTCGCGTGCAATCAGTACTGCTACCTGCAGGCCGTTGTGTGCACCAAGTGCCGCCACCATTCCGCGGTTGGCTGCGTGGAGCACTACTCGTCCATGTGCGAGTGCGACGCGACGAATCACTACGTGTACCTGCATCGCTACGACATTGCGCACTTTGTGACGATCCTCACGTCCATGAAGACGCGACTGAAGCAAGTGGAGGACTGGAACCGAGTCTACAGTGAACAGTTTGCACCCTTCGTTGAAGAAGAAATGCACGCAGATGGTGCGAATGCGAGAGTGAGACCGAGCGTTCAGGCGATGAAGAAGCTGCTGTCGGGTGGCTTGCAGTGCGGCGGCGTGACTCAGGAACGGCTCGACTCGCTTGAGGTTGCGATTCATAGTGCAACACGATGGACTGAGAAAGCGAAGCACTTCCTTGTGAGCCAACGACAAGATGACAACGAGACTGTCCGCGTGCAAGCCGTGCTGGATCTGATGAACGCCGCTGAGAAGCTGAAGGTCGTGCCGGAGAAGCTGGAGCTGATCGAGCAGCTCTTGACAAACTGGCGCGAGTGCCAGCGAGCCGCTGACTTGATCCTCAACGCGATCAAGCTGATTCAGCTGAAAGAGGCGCAAACCTCGTTCAACATCCGCGATCCCAATGAATCCGAAGGACTATGGGCTGAAAGCAAGGAGCACCAGGTGACGATTGCGTCAATTGTAAAGCTGAGCGAGCAGATTGAAGCGATGGGCTTGAGCCATCAAGACGGCATTGCGTCTCGCCTGCTGAGCGCTCGCCAGTACCTCGAAGTGCTCGTCTCTGCAAACGCTGTGATCACCATTATCGCAAAGAGCATTGAGAGACATCACAGCAGTCACGCTTTCGTTGGCGGTAACAATTACACCAGTCAAATGCAGACCGGAGCCCCAGTGACCGAGTCTGCCTGCCGTCTCGTGGTCACAAGTGCTGACAATCTGAATCTGGATGAGCGTAGCTTCATTTTCAAAGTGGAGATGCTGCGCTCGTTCCTCAACGTCACGGAAGCAGAATCTGCCGAGCTCCAAGCTGCGCTAGAGGACCACTCGAAGAGCACTGAGGAGCTGGAGGTCTTGCTGCATCGTCTCAAAAGTCTGTCTGTGGCGCCCGACCAGTTGTGCGAGCTCTCGGATCGCCTGACAAAGTGCCAGTCGTGGGAAGGCAAAGCCAAGCTTATGATCGAGCTGAGTGAATCAGCGGGGATGCGGCCGACGCTGAAGGAGGTCGAGATGTTCTACGACCAGGCCGACGCGCTCTGTGTCCCAACAACATCTCTGCTGCGGAGACAGATCCACGGACGCATTCAAGACTGTCGGCGCTGGTACACGGCTGTGCATGGTCTCTTCCTGAAACCCACCGAAGCGGACGGTGGCTTGCCATCGTTCCTCCAGGTTGCGATCAAGAAGTTTCACTCGCTGTACAACCGCAAGGACCACCCGCACTCGCGACTGCATTGTGTGTGCGAGCAGGTGCTGTCGGACTCTCCCAACCTGATCAACTGCCAGCGATGCGGCTCGTACTTTCACATTCCGTGCGTGGACCAGAACCAACTCGCGGGCAACCGAGCGTTCGTATGTTCTGACTGCCAGCCGAAGAATAACCGGCAAGGAGGACACCGTCAGCATCAGCATCACGAACACCAGCATCATGACTCGAATTTCCCTAACAGCATCCACTTGCGAGCGACGCTGGGCTCACAGGGCGTGCCATTGTTCTGCCACTGTCGTGGCGCCGAGGACTCGTCCATGATCTGCTGCGATTTCTGCGACGAGTGGTACCATTCCGTGTGCATTGCGATGCCGTTCGAGATCATGAATCACATTGAATCCTTCCGCTGCCAGCGATGTGCGATCAAGCAGAATCTGTACTACTTGGACAAGAAGGCGCTGCGCAAGGACTTTCTGGGCCGGCGTCCAGCGTATGCGCGCGTCGAGACCTTCCTGACGCAGTTGCACACGTCGCTCATCGCCTTACCGCCTGGCGCGCTGGAGCTACTCGAGTACATGGAGCTCGCGCGGCAACTGGAGCTCGCGGTCAAAGCGCAGGTGCAGAGCTTCGCGTCGGACTTTGCGCCCGAATCGCTCGCGCACATGAACTACGAGACAGAGGAAGCCAAAGTGATGGCGATCATGCACCGCGTGACGGATCTCGAGATTGGACTGGATGCTGCGCAGGGCAGCCTCGGCGCGATCCACTGGTGTCTACGCGCCTGCAGAATGGTGCTTGGGTGTGAAAGTGCGCCCAAGTATTCCCACCTGGTCGTGCTGCTGGAGGACATTAGGCAGCCGAACTTCACGTTCCCGCGCGTCGAGTACTACCACATCCAGATGACGATCGAGGACCGCGTGAAGAAGGCGTCGCTGTGGCTCAAGCAGGCCAAGACGCTCGAGGTCGAGGAGTGGAACGTTGAGAAGGCGCGGCGGCTGCTGCGCGAGTACCAGGAGCTGAGCCAGTTTCTCGACCTACCCGTCGCGGAAGTGAACCTCGTGCACCAGATCGTCGCGAACGCGAACGCCGAGGACGACGAGTTTGTGAGCGACAAGAAGCGGCGGCTCGTGTGAGAGATCCCATCGGTATCCGATACCAGCCAGGTATGATATGTAATTAATTGTAGGCGAACGAGTTCTTGTTTCTTGATGACTTGACGAATGAACGCGATTCCACTTCACTCTTGACCAAATTCCTCATCTCTAGATAGTGAATCATTGGGTTTGTAAAGAACGCACTTGAGCTCTAGAGCTCTTCCTTAGACTCCGTGATGGTGGTGGCGCTCTTGCTGCTGCTCTTGACGCGTCTCTTGTGCTTGACGTCGTCCCAGAAGCGCTGTGGGAACTGCTCCACGACGCGGTCGCGCATGTGCTGCTTGGTGAACGCGTGCGTGTCCTGGAAGTCACGCTGGCCGTACTCTTCCTTCGTCAGCACGCGCGCCTGGGCGGTCGTGGAGGCCGCGACACTGTCAATGGTAGCAGAAGACTCCGTCTCGAAAGTGACCTCTTCGGCCCCCACGCCCTGCTGGACTTCCACCTCAACGCTCTCGTCCAGGTCCGTGAAGATCTACAAGATAAGCAAGTACACACGGAGGTCGGGACTTTGATCAACCAGCAACTATCGTAGCCATAGGTTTCTTACCTCCCAGTTGGGGAAATTCGTAACGATCTAATTAATACATTGGCATCCACACACACGGATAATGAGAAAAAGAAGTACGGTATGCAAACCAGCAGGCAGTGACAAGCAAAGGGAGGAAGGAGAACGTACGTAGAAGTAGGTGTTGGGGGGCGCGTTCTTGTACTCGCCGTCGGTTGGCACATTGAACGTGAACGGCTCGTTCGACGCGAAAAACACGATGTTGGACGCGTCTTCGTCGGCCAGGTTGTCCATTTCGCTGCATGAAAGAAAGAAGCCACAAGTCCCATAAGTACACCAAGACACATAACAAAGTACACTTTTAAGATCACACATAGAGACTCACCGGAAGACCTTGACGTGCTTGAAGACAGACTGGAGCGTGCGCAAGATGGACTTTGGGACAACAGCGTGCGGCCCGTTGAAAAGCCCGACAAAGTTGACGACGAAGACGCCCTTCGGCCCGCGCAGCCAGTTGTCGCGCACGTTCTGCATCACCTCCTGCACGTAGAACACCACGGGGTTCCAGCCCGTGTACACGTCGATGATGAAGAGGTCGTACACGGGCGCCTCGGGGGTCTGCTGCAGGAACGCGAGGCCGTCAGCCACGACCGTCTCGCCGTTCACGCACTCCTCTGGGTCCTCGGCCTCGCAGCGCTCGTAATGGAAGTAGTTGGCCGCCTGGCGCACGACCGCGTCGCTGATCTCCACCACGTCTGAAATTGTTGAGTTCGTCGCATAAGTAAATACAGTAGTTGCAGCACTTAGGTAAACAACATATATATATAAGTACACATCACATAGACGCACCGGTGGGGATCTTCATGTGGCGTAGGAAGCTGGGCACCGTGCCGATGCCCAGGCCGATCTGCATCGCCTTTTCAAACTTGCGGTCCATGTACGCGGCCGACTGCATGATCGCAAAGCCCGGGTACGCAGCCTGCAGGCGCAGGTCCGGATCGTCGAACTCGGCGCCGATGATCGTCTCATCGTAGAGCATGAACACCACCTGGTTGCGGCGTACGACCACCACGTCCGAGTCGTCCTCCACAAGCCTATGTACATTACAATACATTGAGCCATCACCAGTAGCAACACACGAGCCATTATCAGTCCAACAGGTCAGCAATGAGAGCGAGCAATACGCAGGCTGCAAATTAGAAGACGTGAACGGTACGTACGCGCTCACGATCTCATACTCCTTCTTCTCCGCAGCAGCAGCTACAGACGCACAGCCCAGCAGCGCACACAGCACGAGCGTCAGCAGCAGCAGCGCCACTGGCGACGAGGTCTTTTTGATTCCCATGCTTGTCTCGCTTTTCGAACTGACGATTTTCGGTGTCGTCCCCCTTTACACAGTTCTCTATAAATTTATATTTGGTAGGCTACTTAGAAGGTCATCAAATGACACTTGTAAGCTATATAGTAGGTCTGCTACCCACTCAAGCTTGTCAATCAAACCGACACGTCGACACGGGCGTCCACTCGCTGTCGAACGTCGTCACGACTCGCTGGGCTTTGAGCGTCAGCACCGCCTTTTCTTGCAATTTCACAGTGTTCTCCAGCGGGTCTAGACCTCCGGGCAGCTCAATTTTCTCTGGGAACGCGTGCGTG
>JAASFY010000649.1:0-17908 GCA_023334035.1 Globisporangium okanoganense
AGCAAACACACAACCAAGCAACCAAGCAACCAATAAAGATCGCAAGCAAGTGGCTCCCAAGTAAACAAACAAGCAAGCACGCAAGCCACACACACATACCGACGCAAACCACCCAAGACGCAAACATACATACATACACAGAAGAGTTTTTCTTCATATTAAACTCCATCAAGACACGATGCAGTGGGGTTGGGCACTTACCAAAGAGGATGGCGTCAGTTGGTCGTTTGTTAAGATCGACGTGCGTTCGTTGCGCACTTGCTTGCTTGGTTGTTGCTTGCGAGAAACGGGAAATGAAGCTCGCTCGTTTTGCTGACAGCCACCACCACCACCGCACACAAGCCAACCTTCTTCCCCACAGGCCGCTGAGAAACACACACAGCACGCACCTTATCGACGGCGCATTCCTGGTCCTGCTCGACAAAGCAGCGAGGCGAAAATGGCGCCCAGGTTTCCTCATACAATTCGCAGGTTGTTCTCGCCCACGACGACGACCACCGGTCGGTCGGGACTCGCCCCCCCTTCCCATCACCCTCTCGCCAACGAGCATACACAGAGCAAGTCAAAATACTGCCCTATCCCTCATTGGCGCTTTTTGTTGATCTTGCTTTCTCTTGTTTTTGCCGATACAAAACAGAACAGCACAGAAAGCAAGCTCAGCACTTTAGAAGGCAGCTGCTGCCACAATTTGATCCCGAGCATACAAAAAGCAAGTGTGCAAACAGCAAGTGTGCGAAAAAAACACGTGGCCAGCCAACCAACCGGACCCAACCAACCAAGTTTTAAAGTTGCGCCCTGTCGCTCCGCTTAATGATGGCCCAGAAAGTGAGCAGTCAAGTCCCATCTTTTTTCAGATAAATAAAGCAATTACATAGCATTATTGCCGTGGAATCCCGTCTGTTAGTAAAATTGCTGGAGCATGAAAGGTGTCGTCGCTCATTGCTCATTGCTCATTGAATTTGGAGTCGCGAGCGTGAGCACAATCCAAAAAAGCTTTTTTGGTCATTGAAAGCCAACAAAGTTTCACAAATTACCAGGCCAAACCAGTAAAATCGTTCATTTTGGGATTTTTTTGGTCGGATGGGAGGACCAATCAGCGTCCAGCGGCCGAAACCCTACTCCTAGACGAACATTTGGGACCAATGAAATGCGAGAGGATCAAGACCGAACAGTTAGAGCTCAAAACGGAACATCTCGAGCTCGCTCATACAAATGTCCATACATTTCTGGCTGCGATGGTCTGGTCGGTTGCATAAGATCTCCATACGTTTTCCCAGTTGTAAGGTCAGGTCGGTTGGAATGGGGTAACAGCAACGACCTTCTGTCCTACATTCATTTGGGCCACTCACTCTTTATTAGCAGAACCGCCCGCTTACCTTCTTTCATTGTGGGTCACCGTTTGCTGAAGCAGAAGTTCACGTTTAACAACTAGGTGATCCATTTGTGAGACATATCATGGACCAAGGCATTTGCGAGCAAAGGTCAGGTCGTATGTCTTATGTTAGCTGATCTTGCACACTGCATCCATACGATGAAAACTCTGACAAAGCAAAAAGCATCCGACAATCCTTCCGACAAATCGGAAGGGCCAGTAAAAGAGTCATTATTCATATACAGAATATGTGTCTGACTGTACGATTTTCGCATACTGTCACTGACTGTAGTGAAATAGAATAGAAATAGAAGCAAATTTAGAAATGGTCATGGAAATAATTGACGACTGACAACAGTGCGAGCGGGCGTGAAATAATTAAAAAAGCGAGGACGAGATCGCCTACGATGGAGGACGCATGAGCGCGAGCGCGAGCGTAACCGATGTAGCGCAAGCTCAAGCTGCCGTTGACGTTCAATCGTGCACTGGGTTCACCAACGTACGAGCATGTAGTCAGAAGATAGTCAATAAGCAGTCAACGAAAATCAAACAGCATTAATTCTTACCCGACTGGACAGCATGCCGCTGCGCTCACCTCACTAGACAGCGTGGCGAGTGAGTTCCAGGACGACCAGATTACATTGACGTCGTGTCTACAGATGTTGAAGAGACCAGCTTTGAAATGAACACGGAGTGTGAGTTTTGCTCGAGCTAGTGTTGGTATATATATTTTTATGAGCTGTACTGTAGATGGACGAGCTGCAAGAAAATTCTGCGAGTCCTGCAACCACTGCCAACAATAGCTGCAGCATTAGCAAACGAGGCGCAAGGCTGCCGACAATAGCAGCAGCAGCAGCCGCATCGGATGAAACTCGCGGCGCAGCTCGTCAAGGACTGCAGCACTTCCCAAGCACAGGCACAGCGCACCAGTAGACTCACGGTACAAGACTCTCTAGCAGCATCAGCAGCGTATCAGCGAGCTAACCACGGCACCAGAATGTCACCAGTTGCACGAGCGAGCGCGCGAAAGGAGTTTCCCTGTGCAGTCAAGGCGGCCAGTGGAACCGTGATGGGCGTGGCCCAACCACTACCAAAGAAGCGTAAGTTTGGAAAAGCTGAGCGTATTGCACGACTAGCGGCAACAGCAGTACAATGGAGAACTCCAGCAAATAGGTCTCGACTCGAAATGCCGCGATAGCGAGTCGAGTCCAAACGCCACCACCGAGCCGCGCCTCGACAGCAGCTGAGCCGTCGTCGACTGTCGCACCAGCAGCACCAACAGCGGTAGCAAGTGCGAGACGTCAGCCTCAAGCGCCACCACTCAGTCTCGGCAGCAGCAAGCCTATCGTCGGCTGCAGCACTACAATCACGACGCGCCGCAACAGTGTCACCGGTGGGGCGTGCCTCAGAAGTTGCCTCAGAAGAATTTGATGAAGAAGAAGCAGTCAACTGGCAAACGCTGCCACTTGACCAAAGTGTGGTTAAACACATTCTCAACTACGATGCGGAGGCAAACGGCTACTGGATTCGCTGGATCGGCTACGCACGAAAGACCCTCAACGATGCTCGAGCAACCGAGCGCGCCCACTCGGACTGGTGTCGAGCGGTCCAGTTGTGGATGGCTGGCGAGCGCAACGGCAAAGTCAACACATTGGTCCGCGCCCAGCTTGGCCCTGTCTTCGAGTATGACACCACACAGTCGTGCACCTTCGTCGCTGTCGGTCTGGCGTTCGAGGCGTCTGGCCTGCCGCCATTGAAGTAGCACAAGATCCTCAAATGTGTGGCACAAGGCTGGCAGCACAACCGTCACTACGGCACGGGACTGACCAGACCCCAACTCATCGCTTTCTTGAACCTCCAGCGCACCGACAGCTGGGAGGTGTGCAGACCAAGTATCAAGGCCAATTTATTCACTGGGTCTCAGATTGGACATAGCGGTGTCCTGGCAATGACGACAGGTGGTGGCGTTTTCCTCCTCGGTGCCGAAGGACAAGGGTTTATGCGCCATTGTGTCGCAATTGAGCGTCGCGATGACGACATGCTCGTCGGCGATGACTGTGGCTGGTACCGACTCGCAGCGCACGCATGGATCGAGGAGAAGATTTCATTCTGCCTGCGAGTCAAGATTGTCAAGCCACACACCGAACAAGAATGGAAACCAGAAAAGGTGAAAACTGGGCAATTGATTATTGCATTTATTGATCGGTATTTGACCACACTGTGAGGTGTTGTGTTTGTTAACAGTACGCCAAATGACAACCCGCATTCGGTGAGTGACCAACGTATTGCACGTTTACGCGCATTCATGGCTTGATATCCCATGCATATTCAATTCAATAACCCAATAGCTCCAAGCAGCATTGTGCAACCTTGCCTGCGATGAGTTTGTTGCCTACATTTATGTTGTGCTGTTTAGATTTGGCTTGCCACAAATGTACACGCTGGGAGAACACCAATACGGTCGATTCGAGAGACGTCCCTCAAGCGTAGCGGAGGGGGGGGGGCTGAAGACGGGAGTTTACCTCTGCGGTCTGATGTCCTTCCTGTGTAGCAGGGGAGAGCTGACGATCGTCTGATTAGTGGGCCTCACAAGCGTCAGTGGAGGGCTGATAGCTTGGAGTTTACCTCTTTTGCTCGGCACCTTTCATGTACTACGACATTGACAACGGTGCACAGGACCAGCCTCGCAAGTGCAGTGCCGAATGATGAATAATCTCACACTGTTGTCGGGACAGACCATTAGATGGCAGCCAATTGGGGTGGGTTCGAATCCTGCTGCGAGCAGTGGTTAGCTTTGGTCAACACACAGAAGATTGAGCTGCTGTATTATGTTAGTTATGTACTCGCCTGCAATACTATCGGCTCAGCATCTTTAGTATGTCCTGTGTTTTTAGCGGAGCCGGATCCGTGATTGCTTCAGTCGCAAGGAGGGTATTGTGCACTGCGATCCTCTCGTTCAATGTCCCTTGTGAGTGAGCCTCACGCATGTGCTTCAGGACGGACTGAGATCCGTCGGCGTTGATACCGCGCATCTCGAGTAAGCGCGTGACACTCTCCTGCGCCGCCAGCCCGTAGCTTTGCACCACGTCTTCGAAGTCATCTGCGGCCTCGTCGATCGTGAACTCACCTGGGAGGAAGAGCTTCATGAAAGCAGCCACCCTGTTCGAGTTGGACTTCTTCTGGCGGCTGGCGTCGGAGTTCCAAACGCGAGACTGGCGAGTATACCATTCATATCAGACGCTCGGCAGATGGGTTAGTGCCGCTTTCTTCGCCTTCTTTCTTTGCTGCACTTGTTCATTGTTCTCTGCGTAATGTGTCTCCAATGTTGTGGGTGCTTGCGTTGCGGCATACTCTTGCGCTTCCGGATCGCAGCCTCAACTGCGTCGAGTCGCTCTTTCCAGTGTTTCGAATTCTTGATAAGGCCGTTAATGACAGTCGCTTGGTACTTGATCGTCTCTTCGTCTCCTGATACTTGGTCGCTTTGTTGCTTCGTGTGTGTGGTTTCGGCAGGACTGATCCCATCGGGTTCAGCGCGCGTCTTCTGAAGCTCGACCGACCACGCCATCAAATCGCTCAGCTGCAGACCAGTTCACGACAACACTCCTCGACTCACTTGACGGCAGGCGATTCTCCGTCCAGCTCATGCAGTAGCGAGAAGTTGCGCAAGAGGTACGCTGTGCAGGTGTCGAGCACCCACTGGTTGGCGGCAAGGGACGGGGTCGTTCGATTGGTGCAAATTGCGAAGAGAAGTGACTGCAGAGCTCCGATCTCCTCCTTCGTATGTCTGTCGAAGATTGCGAGCGACGCAATCTGGACTGACTGGCTCGCCTTCCATCCGCTCAAGACACGCGCGATCTTCTGGTCTTCCGTAGTCGTGTTGAACACGTACGCGAACGCTTTGTTCGTGGTCGTTAGGTTCCAAGCACCGCGGTTGAAGATCCATTGCACGCTGAGTTGATGATCGCCGTTCGCGTACTGAGCGACGCCATGCCGGAACGAGTGGGAAGTCAGCTCACTTGCGACGCCGGCAGGCTTGCACAACCGCTTCAAGATGCGGTTGACGTACGCGTGGATGCCGAGCTCGAGCGATGGAGATGCCTTCTGCGGCTCGAGCCTATGCTGATGCCAGTCTCTTTTCCTGCCGCTCCACCACTCAGTAGCTCCAGCAACGACACAGACAGACCGACGAAAGCCTCGGCGCTCTGGTGCTGGATCGGGACTTGGTCGAGAAGCGTAGCACTGGGAGCTGACTGCATCAGCAAAGCGAGCGCGATTACGTGGATGGGGCAGGTGGTGAAGTCGCCGTGATCTGGATACAGCGACAGACCTTGCTCCTCCGATGTCTTTACGTGAACGAGGCGAAGGAAGACGACGTCGCTGGCGCTGACCGAGAGACTCTGCTTTCTCACGAAGACAAGTCCGACGCTCGACCGAAGATGTACCACATCAGGCACACGAGTGCTGCGTCTTGATAGTCGGTGCCGCTTGTCGCTTGCTTGAAGAGATGTTCCATACGTAGACGTAACTCCATCTTTGAACACGCAGGCGCTTTCTTCACAACACCACCTTGTTCTCGCTTCAGGCAGTGCTTGTCAAGCGTCTGCGCTATGTTGATGAGCCTGTCGTTCGCGACCTTCTTCTGTGAGTTGAACAGCCCTAGCAGCCATTTCTTTGTCTGTCTAAAGTATGACATAACAGTATTACGAGCCAGGTGCTTGCCGTCTTGGCTGTTGTTCATAGCCAGATGCCAAGCGAATTGGTCCATGATAGCTACAAATGTATTACCTAAAGAATCAGCAAGAATGGAAACATTAATGCTGTCCTTCGACACGCCCTTCAGCTGCACGAACTTTAGGAACGCTTTCATGGCGACATCACCAGCCAGCTTCGAGTTCGTGGGCACTAACGACTGAACGCTCATGGCTGCGTGCTCTCCGTACTGTCGGTGTGGTTGTGATAGTCTCTGTCGAGCGATTGAGTCGAACGTGTGTGGCCGCACAAGCCAATTTCAGATGCGCAGAATGTGATGGGTGAGAATTATTAACTATGACAATTTATTACAGTGGGCAGCAAAGTGTCGGAGTTATCGTCAATACGTCACAAACATTCAAAAGACTTGACGTTTGTATGGAGCATGTTAATTTTTGCTGTTCTCTTCCGACAAATATTGTCGGAGTTTTGCCGGAACCTACTCACCTTAACTCTAACGGTGTGATTGGCTGTAAAGTAAACATTTCCATATATTCTGAAACCTCCTATTGGCTGAAAACAAAGGAGACTGTTTGATTGGTCGACGAGTAGTATACTGAGATCAAGTCAGATTTGTAGTTGTCGGGGTTATCATCATATTCAACCAAATCAACAGCACCATTCTTCACGCAGGTTTATCCGACATCTGCGGCCAATCCGACACTTTTTCATTCGTACCAAAATAGTGCTGTTCACAACTATTTTGGTACGAATGGAAAAGTGTCGGATTCAACGATAGCAAACTATGTAGTGTTGTCCACACTATTCGTACTAAATAGTGTAGACAACACTATGCGTTAATTGATGTGGTCCACGTTAGATATGGTGCCAACAATTATGCTGTTTCCAAAAAACCTGTTCACCAAAAAAAAGCGAAAATGGACGAGTCGATGATGATAGAGAGCAAGCTGCTGATGGCGGCGACCGCCAGCGAGGAGGAGGACGACACCGCGAGCGTGGAGGACGTCGTGAGCACGCAGGAGAGCGCCAAGGATGACGAGGACGATGATGTGGACGTGGAAGAAGAGGACGACGACGAAGAAGAGGAGATGGAGATGACGGAGGAAGAGGATGACGAGATGACGGAGGAAGAGCTGCTCGACGACGACCCCAAGGCCGCTTCCACGACGTCGGTAGGCAAGAAGCGTGCAGGCGGGTTGTCTGCTGTTGGCGGCAAGCGCGTGAAAAAGAAAGTGCGCATCTCGGGCGTCTCGACGGTGCACGGCGGCGGCCGTTACGACGACGATGAGGAGGACGACGACGACGAGCGCGAGAGCACGGCGGAAGAGGACGACGAGGAGGACGAATACGACGACGATGACGACCGCGAACGCAAGCAAGAGCAGGATACGGAGACCCAGGCGCTCCACAAGATCGAGCTCTCGGACAGCGCGTCGATGCTGCGCATGGTCCAGAGTCTGCCCGAGCAGGAGGCGCGCCGCCACGAGCAGTTCCGCCGCTCGCACTTTGAGCGTGGCGCGATCAAGCGCGTGCGTGTGCTGTTGTTGCTGTATACACTGTTATGCGGATGGATGTATACTTATTATGTATACTGTGATGTGATATGTGTGTGCAGTGCATGGCCAAGGTGATCCAGGAGTGCTCGGCCGCGGACAAGAAAGTGCCGAGCGTGAACAACGTGATGGCCATCGTCATGGCCGGCATGACCAAAGTCTTTGTTGGCGAGATCACAGCCGAAGGTGCGTCTCGTAAGCAGCTGTCGGTTAGTAGCATCAGGAAGAGGCTTATGTGTGTTGCAATGCCCTCTTGTGCTGCCAGCGCGCCGGATAATGGAGAAGAACGGCGAGACGGGACCGATCCGTCCGCGCCACCTGCGCGAGGCGCACCGCAAGTACTATACGCGCAGGCCGCTGGCGCGCGGCCGCAACTTGCGACGGCTCTTCCGGTGATCAAACCACATGCAAAGGAGCCTCAGACCCCATTGCCAAGCAAGCAAGACACGAACCAACCAACAACAAAACGCTCCTATTCTATTACCATACTATAAAATCTATCATCGTCGCGTGGGGTTCACAGAACCACCACCAGCAGCAGTAACAGCATCGCCATCGCTTTCGACGTCATCACGGTGCAGCAGCGTGTCCGTCTCGCCATCGTCACCATCGACGTCATCCTGATCACCAGGCGGCGCGTGGTACGTCCCGTAGTTCATGTTGCGCTGCGAGCCTGGGGCGAAGAGCATGTCGTCGCGGCTTGAGCGCCGCTGGCCAGGTGAGGACGACGACGACGGCGGCGGCGCTGGCGGCGGGTCTGAGTACGAGTAGTCGTCCTCGTCGATCGCGGACAGCAGGTACTGGTCCTTGAGCAGCAGGTTGACCTCCGGGAACGACGGCCGCAGGTCCGGGTTCGTGTCCCAGCACGCGCGCATGAGCCGCGCGAGCCCGGGTGGACAGTTGACCGGGATCACCGGCCGCAAGCCATTCACGACCGCAGTCATCTACAAAGTTCAAGATGATCAATACACGTCAGCCGCTGAGAAGAGATGAGAGGCCAATTTGACAGAGATACAAAGTCAATGGCGTACCAGTTGGAATGGGTTCATGCCCTGGTCGCCGTACGGTTTGCTGCGCGACCACGTCGAGTAGAGCAGGATGCCGAACGAGTACACGTCACCCTTGGTCGAGCACTGGATGCCGCCCATGGTCGCCATCTCCGGAGCCATGTAGCTTGGCGTCCCCACCTATTTGTGTATTCAACAAATACGTCTAAGGGTTAGTACCAGGCTACACAACAACAACAACAAGATCAACAACAAGATCAACAACAAGAGCAAGAGCGCACCTCGGCAGTCATGGACGTCATGTCTGGGTCGATGAGCCGCGAGAGGCCAAAGTCGCAGATGTTGACGTCGTTCGTCTCGGAAATGAGCACGTTCGCGGGTTTGAGGTCGCGGTGGACGACGTTGCGGCTGTGCAGAAAGCCCATGCCGCTCACGATCTGGTTGATGAGCTTGAGGAAGAACTTCTGCTCGATCGGGCCCTTCAAAGCCGGATTCTCAATCAGCAAATTGAGCGAGCTGGGGCAAAAGTCTGTCACGATGTACAGCACGCGGTTGTAGTAGCTCACGCCGTAGAATCGGACGACATTCGGGTGGTGCAGGCGACTCAGGATCCCCACTTCGCGCCGGAAGAAGCTCTGGAAGTACTCCTGACCCGTCACGGGGCTGTAGAGGCGCTTGACCGCGACCACGGAGCTCCCGCCGCCGCTATGGAAGAGACTGCGGAAGACCTGGCCGGACGTACCGTTGCCCACTTCGCACTGGAGCGTGAGCGACTCGAACGGGATGAGCCAGTCGCGCGAGTCGTTCGAGACAAAGTGCTCGAGGTCCGCCATGCCCGAGATCTCCATGTACTCAGAGCGCGAGAACGTCGAGCTTCCGCCGCGGTTCAGGAATGCGCCGCCGTTGCCATTGCCGCCGCCACCGCCGTAGGACCGCGGCTGGCGGGCCAACTTGCGCATCGTGCACATACAGAGTCCCAGTGTCGAGAGTGCGATGCTGCCGAGCACCGCGACCGTGACAAACGGGAAGTCGTAGATTTCGCAGCCTTTGCCACTGTAGCGCACGTCGCAGGTGCATTTCACTTGGCTGTCGGCCAACATGCACTGGCCGTGGCCGTTGCACGGGATCTCGGACTCGAGGAAACCGGGACAGAGCTCGCAGCTCGGGCCAATGTACCCCTCGGAGCAACTCGTGCAGGGCGCCTTGCCCGCGAGCTTCCAGCCGTCGTTGCAGATGCACTCGCCCGTGCCGTTGAGTCCACTGGAGCACTTGCCGTGGCCGCAATCCTGCGGACACTCAACGCACTCGTCGCCAAAGAACCCTTCTTCGCAGTCAAAGCAGTCGGCCGCGGCGCTCCAGCCGCGGTGGCAGTTGCAAAAGCCCGTCCCATGGAGCCCGTCGTCGCAGCGGCCGCGGCCGCACTTGCGGCACAACACGCACGTGTCGCTAAAGTACCCGCTCATGCAGCCGACGCAGTTGTTCGAGTCGGACCAGCCGACGTCGCAGATGCACCTGCCATCGCCGTCTTTCCCGCCGTTGCAGTGGCCGTGCGGTGCGCAGATCGGACACGAGAGACAATGTGAACCGAAATGCTGCGGCGAGCACTGGCACGTCATGGTCGTCGGGTTGAAGTCCCAGCCTTCGTCGCAGAGCGAGCACCGGCTGTCGGGCGTGTAGCCTTCGTCGCAGATGCATGTGCCGTCGCCGGATACGGTTTCGTTACAGCGGCCGTGGCTGTTGCACGACCGGCACTGTGTGCACGTCTTGCCGTAGAAACCGGGCTGGCATTCGAGGCAGCGCGAGTCCGGGTCAAAGCCCTCGGGGCACACGCACGCGCCGTCGCCCAGCAGGCCGTGGTTGCACTTGCCGCCGTCACAGGCGCGACAGGGCGTGCAAGTCTCTCCGTAGAAGCTGTCCATGCAGTCCATGCAGTTCTTCCCCAGGTCAAAGCCCACGGCGCACGAACACCGGCCGCTGCCCGTTAGTCCGTCCTCACAGTTGCCGTGTGGGAAGTTGCAATTTGGACATTTCTGACACTTGTCGCCAAAGTAGTCGGGCAGGCACGTCGCGCACCGCGTCGCTGGGTCGAAGCCTTCCGCGCAGACGCACTTGCCCGTGCCCAGCGCACCCGAGTCGCAGTGGCCGTCGTTCAGGCATGGATCGCACTGCTTCGTGCATGCGGCGCCGTAGAACGAACCGGAGCAATCCTGGCAGTCTGGGCCAGCGTATCCGGATCTATACGTTGTATACACGTAGCAATACGACAGACAGTGAGGAATTACAATAGAAACAAATAACACATGTATAGTAGCTATACGTACAGACAGGAGCAGGAACGCGGCACGAGGTCGTTGCCCACGCAGTTGCACTCGCCATTGCCAAAGCACGTCGACAGGTCGCTCTCGTTCCATCCTGGGCAGGCTATACGTCCCATAACGCAAACGTATACACGTGAGATCCACCACCATATCCGTATATACACCCACATTGCCATCCGTACCTGCTTTCTCTTCGGCTTCAATGTATATGTTGATCTCCGCGTATCCGGCGAACGAGATGCCGCCCATGGAGCAGACGGGGAACTCGTCGTGCGGCCCCTGCCACGCGATATCGAGCGCCACGGGCAGCACGCTGCCCGTGACGACGCTCGCGATTGAGTGGCGACCGCTCACACCGACGATGCCGTTGCCATAGGGCGGGAAGAGGTTGAACATGTCGTCGCAATGCGGGTAGTTGGCGATCGTGTAGGCGTCCGACGGGTATACGGGCGCGGCGAGCAGCTCCGCGTGGTTTATCCGGAAGCTCTTCACGAAGCCGCGGCCCCCGGACTCGAGCTCCCAGTCGATCTGCTTCACGGACGCCGCCACCTCCGCCTACACATACATATACATCACCAGTTAGGCATCACGACACCAAGCGAAGACAGCACCACACATGAAGACGTACGCGACAGAGCGTCTGCAGCTTCAAGTCGAGGCCTTCGAACACGACGGGCTCGAGCGCCGTGAACGCGCACGTGCCGTTGACCCACTCGCGGCAGCGCGCGACCACCTGAGTCTGCTGCACGAGCGCATCGCAGAGCTGCGCGCACCAGCAGCTCAAGAGGCAGACAACGATGACGGCGCGTAACAGCACTGCTGCTGCTGGTCGCCGCTTGCGCTTGTCGCTGCTCGTCCACATTGCGGCGCGCGGCTCCATCGACGAGGCTCTCGGGTCCCTAATCTCGCGGACGGGCGACCGGCGAGCCGCTCTCTCACAGATACAGACGCACAGAGAGGGCTTGGTAGAGAGCGAGCTTTCCCCTGCTTCCGCCCTGGGCTAAATGGGCATTTATTTTCCAAGTATGTGAGCGAGCGGAAGGAATTGCGAAGATCGAAGATCCTGTCAAACAGACTGAGGATGAGCCCTCCTTTAATAGTGGACTTCATGATTCAATAGCGGTTCTATTATTGGGAAAAGTGGATTCGGAGCAGCAAAACCTATCATATAGCATGAGAAGACCACCCGCATATATCCAGGCAGAAAACAAATTGCCCGAACAAAAACGTGACGAACAAGGATGGCTGCTTCAAAACCAGCAATGCTGATGGGGATGGTACCAAAGCGCCAAGAATCAAGTGCGAGGGCCCGACATGCAGCTCAACACGTTGACTATTGTAGAGACCATGCCACGCGCTCTCCTCTGTTGCATTGGCACTGCCGCATTGCGGCCTCCATGTCTCCGTTGGCTGCGCCACCCACTACAGCAGCTACTCTCCATGTTGGACAGGATCGATCTGGTGCTGGTGGTCCTCCTGCTGGGCACGGCAGCCAGCAAACGGAGCTCGTTCCACTGGGATACTTTAGGTCGTCGCAAGATGCCCACGACCGATCGGTCGGTCTTGCCAGTCACTCCCTTCGTCAAAGCTTCCATGCTGCCTGTCCTTCGTGAAGTGTTTGAACGCTCACAACCTTCATTCGCTGACTGCCTTCGTGCCAGCATGCTGGTGGATTCGTGGGAGGCAAACGCGCGGTGCTCTTGTCGTAATACGGCCTCTTATCGGATCCTGTACCGCGTTTGCGTATTTCTGCAACAGGATAGACTTTGCTCTGTATCCATTATCCGTTAGTTAAACGGTCCGCGATACAAGAGCGCGCAGCGAAATGCTGCAGTTTTTGGTGTGCCTCCAGCACGATGTGCTCGTCCACCACCTGCAGTTCCGGTAGCTCTTCTTGTGTTGTGGCGTGTCATCGTTTGGCCCTTTCGGGCTTCACCTGGTGAGGATTATACCACGACGCACATAACCCATCGAGCACACGAAAATGGTGGCAGACTGTGCATGCGGCCAGTTATTCCCGAACAATCGCCCAGTTGCACGGCATTGGGCTGGAAATGCGACTGGAAGCCCAGCCGTTTTCATGAACGAGGTGAGCTCGTTAAAGGGCCCCATAACTTTGTCCCAGAAGCCAACCTTGTGATATTAATAGATCCGCTGAACAGCTGCCAGCCACCACCGCTGATAACTAACTCCCTCTCCAGCCTTTGGCGGGCGGCGGCGACGATGATAGCGCGTCCGCCTGTTTGCCTTCTTGGTGCTTGTGCTCGCTATGGTCGTGACGAGACGATCATCTGGTGACTGGGCGCCTCGGCGTTGGCTCACTGCTAGTCTCACTGTCCTCGTCGTGCGCATGGCCCAAACGCGACATCACTGCTCGCCGCGCCGTGTCTGGCTTCAGGCTCGCGCCGTGCTGTCGTCGCTGCAGCGCGTGATGAGAACTGCTTTGTATCTCGGCCCCTCTCGCTCACTCCACCAAGTGCAGAGGAGCAACTACCGCATGTGCTGCGAGACCGCATATACATACTGCAACCAACACGAGAAGTCCGAGAGCAAATAACTGATGGAATAAGTTAGGGTGCGTCGCTATTGGAGTTTAGCGTTCGGTACGACCTCGGAGATCGTTGTTGTGGCTTCTGATTGCACTGTGTGCGTGTGTGTGTGTGTTTGTCGTATATCCTCTATTTTACTTTGTTTTTCTATTATATGCTTGGTACCTCTTCACGAGGTTGTTGTTGTTGTGATGATGGCGACGATGGCGATCCGCTGCTCATGCCAGGTCCAGGAGCATGTCAAAGTGCTCGTCCGACATCTCGCGGATGCGCGCGTTCCAGTGGGCGCGCGCGTTCTCGTGGAGCGCTGACGCGATCTTTTCCCGCAGCGCCTGGTCGTGCGATAGGTAGACGTCCATGAGCGGCAGGTTGCCGCAGAGGCCGCAGGCTTCCTTCGCGATCAGAAAATGCGGCGACTTGACGCACGCCTCGATGCGCGAGAACACCTTCCAGACGACGTCTTCCGGGAAGTAGAGTCCGCGCAGCATAAAGTGCGCGAGCAGTCCGCCGGTGAAGCGCACGAAGAAGAGCTGCACCTGCACGTTGCGCTTGGGCCACTTGTGCAGCATCCATCGCAGAATCTCCTCGCCATGCATGGGCGAGAACGTCGCGAGCCGGTAGAGCACTTCACCCAGCGCGCCGTAGGTCGTGGCTTCCATCGATCCCGAGTCTTCGTTGTACTTCTCGAGCTGGTTCTCATCCTGGCGACGCGGTTTTCCTGGCGAGCTCCGCATCAAGAGCTTCGTCGCACGGCAGAGCTGGTCGCAGAATTCGTTCACGACCTCGTCAACCTCCACTGCGCTCGCCACCTCGCCTTCCAGCGTGCCCAGGATGGCGGACAGGAACGCAATGATGCCTTTCAAACTGACGTATTCGACGCTCGCAAACTGTCCGGTCGTGGCATCGACGCCCTGGTGGTGGTAGATGGCGAGCGCGGTTGCAGAAACAGCATCCAAAACGGCGCTTCGACGATGGTGCATGGAGCGGAAGAGCGCGAGCAGCACGGCAAAGCGATCGTACTGTGCGAGCACGTCGAGCTTGATGATCGACAGCATAGTCCTGGCGATCCACTGCTCGGAGAAGCAGGACTCGATCAGCTCTTCGCCATCGAGACTCGATTGCTCCAGATGCGCGTCGCTTGCCGAGTCAAACACCATTTTGGTCAGCGCTGCCTGGAACTTGAGCAAGTCCACTTCCAGACTCGCATTCTTGGACTTGAACTTGAGTGCCACTGCTGCGACATCGTCTTCCTCAAAGTGAAACACGTCGCCGCCATGCGGCTGTCCTGTCAGCAACAGCAGATTCAGCTCTTTGCCGACGTCGACGTGTGGTAACACGTGCGCCATGAGCTCCAGCACGATCTCCTCCTGGTTGAAGGCGTCGTGGCTCCCGTCTCGCTTCGTTTTCTCGCTCTTTCGGCGTCCCACGCGGCGCTTGGGCTTGCGCTTGGACATGTCTGGCGACGAGCCGAGCTCCTGAAAGTTGTCGTGGTCGAGTAGATTGCCCGACTCGTTGTAGAACGACGCGCTTTCAAAGAGCGTCATCGGGCGAGCTTCACGCTTGCGCTCGTGGCTGCGGCTCAAATACGACCCCGACTCTTTCGGGGCCGACAAAGACAGCAGCGTGCTGTCTGAAATATCCCACCGATTCGGGTGCAGGTTTTCCTCAAAGTCGTCTCGGGACGCTCCGGGTGCCGGCGGCCAGGACACCGCACCGGAGGACGGCACCGACCGGCTCATCGTCGCCGCGGTGGCCGCCTTCTCGCGGCGTTGCTCAGGGATGTTGCGCCCCGGACTGGCATTTGCCGCCTGCTGCTGACCAGCGAGCCAGAGGTCGCGCTCCTTGCGCAGCTCGTGGAGCGGCATGCCTTGGCTGTGATGGTGGTGCCCGTGCTGCTTGAACTTGGGCTTGGCGACCTCAACCTTGGCGCTCCGCTTGCCAAAGTCGCGCTGCTGCTTGAGCTTGCGCTGCGCCTTGACGTCCAGCAGCGCGCGGTCGTCGCCGTCAGAGTCCAGCACAACCGGCTGCAGCGGTGGCGCCTTCTCGTAGTTGGGGGACATGGCCGCGAGGGAAGGGGGGGTGGGTGGGTGGGGGCGGGGAATTGCGAATTGCTTTATGATGCGACACCAAGTCGGAGCTCTTTGTTTCTCTTTGTTTTCTGGATGTTTGCGTGACGGCGCAGTAAACTACATTTTCCATTGCGCGGCAAACGACAGCAACATTTTTTTGACTTGGAAAATGCATGAGACTGCAAGAAATGCGTGCGCTGAGAAAAAAATATATGAATGTGTATATTGTGATCTACTAAAATATTTGTCCTTACACATTTCATATACTAGTGTATACCATAGTCTGACCGAAAGTGCCACACTTACCCTACCCTTCTGTAGATTTCTAACTGGTGATACATAAATGATACGAAATGTGTACAAGTTGACGGTCATACTATCCAAAGCAGGCATAAATTCGAATCTGAGTCGGAAATATTACCTTGAAGTTACCAATCCCATGGCCGAATTCGAGCGAGTGGGACGGTAATGGATGAGCACTCTGATCGCCAGATCCTTACATGAAACAAGTCAACCGACGACGACGACGACGACATCATGACGACGACACCATTACTGAACAGTACGTACCGGTATTTCTGAATCTTCTCAACTGCACCAAAGTCGTCTCCAAGCACCAAATTGCGCCGAAGAAAACCGCCGTTGAATCTCGCGAGCAGCTGGGGGCGATTTGGAGATTCCGAAACGGGTGCCGTCATGAGCAAATCCGTGCTTGAACAAGCGCCTTTTCATATGGGGATTTGTATGGGCGATTGGAAGACACAGATCCAAAGCAGCTGGGAGAGAAATGTTCTTGTGGGGCTCATCCGACAAGCAATGACAGTCACACAACTACAAAGCGCGCTTTTCACACGTAATTCAAGTCAAGAAGCGCGCATTCGGATTTTTTTTCGTGAGTGATTGTCTGTCGGCACGCGCTGACGATGACAACGTGGCGTCAGAGCCGACCAATGAGACACGCGCTATTTTGAGTGCGGAAAGATTGTTTTGGTCAAAATAATTCCACTTTTACAGGTATTTGAGAATGGGGTGCGTTTCCCACACATTTGCTATTGGAATGGGTGTCTTACTTTTGTATGAATGTTTGTATGAGGTGCGATCTCCATACATTTGCTATTAAGAGCGATGTCCAAGTAAAAAGTCGATCATTTATTTGCACCTCTTTTTTTCTGAAGTAACGAAAAATAACAAACAGATGGCGCTTTGGGCTGTTTTGAAGTCGGCAAAAACAAACAGGCCCTGGAGCTTTTTTTCCACGTTGCTCCACTTTATTTGAGAGCTCAAGTTGCAGTTGCGAGTGCGGAACTCACCAACAGAAAGCAGCAAGCGCGGCGACACCACAGGCAAGCAAAAGGCTCAAGACGCAACACAGCTCTGTGGCAGGTGCGCACATATATGCTACGTGTATTACACGTGCTACGACTTATATTCATGTGCTAATAATGCGCGCAGGCCACCTAAACATGGATAGCGATCAGTCTGTGGGAGATCGTGCTGATGAATTGGCGGAGATACCGCCACGCAGCTCCGCCATGGGCGTGCCGTCGGTTTTCAGCTTTGAGACGCGTGCTGATGACGTCGATGACGACGAAGGCATTGTGCTCTGCCTGGTGCTTATTCTGATGGTGGTTACGCTTAGGCAGCTCGACGGACGGTTGCTTTGCTGCCCAGCAAGACAAAAAGTGACGGTGCGATCGGGCTTCTACACAATCCTGCGCGCTCAGCTGCGTATCGCAAGTCACTTCGGTGCACACCAGACTCTTTCGACGCGTTGCACTCGCCATTGGAGCCTCTTTATCTACGCAGGTATGGACTGCCGGGCAAGAACACGCGGTTCAAGTTCGAGATTGATATTGCAGTACTAATAACATACTACGGAAATGGATGCGGCCAAGACGGAGATGGTATCGGCGAAGCTGCTGGCCAGATCGGCATGTCAAGAACAACGGCAGGCAAGTACATCAATTGAATCGAGATCCTTCTGTTCGATATGATGCATGAATTTTGTTCGCTTCCCACCACGACACGCAACTGGTGAGTAGGCAGAAATGGTCGACGGCTTCAAGACGCGTGGCAGCGACTTTTCCAATGTTGCATGCGTGTTCGATGGCACTATTGTGAAGATACGGCGCCCAAAGGACCATTAAGTATGATATACAACCTGAGTTGCAAATTGCATCTTATTTTCCCCTACTAAACCCTGTTTCAGATAATAAGTCACTTGAAAAATCAAAAATCAGGATGCAATTTTGAAAGCTCGTTTTTGACGTCACTTATGAAGAATTCGTGCCGCGCGATGGTTGGTTAAAAAGACGAATTTCTGCGCTTCC
>JAASFY010000650.1:0-17894 GCA_023334035.1 Globisporangium okanoganense
GCGGCGTCGAGGTGCTTCTTCATCTGGGCGTCGGCGTCGTGAGCGTGGAGCTTCTTCTTGAGAGGCTTGTCGTGATCACGTCGTCGCGAGCTTCGGGCTTCTGATCGTGCTGGTCTTCGTCGTTGAGCGCGTGGGGCTGCTTTTCTTGCCGTGGTTACGCGGTTACCAATTGAGCGCTCTACGACAACGGCGGGGCTTGCGGCGTATGTCGTTGTTTGCGCAGCTGAGAGCCTCCAGTCGCTCCAGCTCCTTGACGATGTCGTCGCGGCGGTCATTAATGTCGGCATGGCGGTCGTGCGGTTCTTCGTTGTTCGCGCTGCTGACCGAGCTACACTCCTCCATGTCGACGTCCTCAAGCTGCTCCAGCATCTTGCGAATGAATTCGTTGCAATCGCTGTCATCGTCTTCGTCATCGCTGTAGTCGTACTCGCTTTCCTTGAGACTTATCATCTTGAAGCAAACTGCGACAACGCCGACGTCGTAGGCAAAAGCCTCGCCGTCAGTAAGTCCAGACTGCTCACGCGGAAGCTGGCCTCGCACGCCTTCGCACAAGTCGGCGAGCGTGAGCTTTCCGCCATCGCAATGGCGGCTTAGAGCCGAGTCTTGAACGATGCTGAGAGCCTCAAGCCGCTCCTGCACCTGGCTCTCCAGCAAAGCCTTCTGCGTCTCCAGTGCAGCCACCGTGGCACTCTGAGCCTCACGGCGTGACGCTAGTTGCTGCTCCTGCAACACCAAGCGCGCCTCAAGGGCCGACTTGGCGCTCGACAATGTCGTCATCTGGTCGCCCGCTTCCGCCGTCGCCACCGACAGATTCGACTCCACCTGCGACAGCTTCTGCTGCAGCTCGCATAGCTGCGTCTCGAGCTCCGACACGCGACCTTGCTTCTCGTTCGCCTGGGCCAGCGTGGCCGCGTTGCTCGACTCGAGACTCGACACCTGGCTCTCCAGCAAAGCCTTCTGCGTCTCCAGTGCAGCCACCGTGGCACTCTGAGCCTCACGGCGTGACGCTAGTTGCTGCTCCTGCAACACGTGTCCTTCCACAACGACCAGCTGGATAAGCTCGTCGTCGTCGTCTTGCTGGTATAGCGCCTCACCGGCGCTGGCTGGGCTGTACGCAAGTTGAGTCGACTCTTTAATGTTGTTGTACACGTCTTGCCAGAAGACAATAGCGTCGCGCACAGTGTCTTGGATGCCGCGGAAGAGCGTCGCAGCGATCGACCAAGTAGAGGAGACAGGCTTCTCCACGCTGTCGCAGTCGTCGCCATCGCACTCGGCATCGGTGGAGATCACCAAGTATCCGAGGCCGCACTCCAAGTCGAGTTCGACGTTGCGCGTGGCGACGCAGCGCTGCGAGCTGGCTGCGCCATAGCGCATGAGCACATCGGTCGCGGCGAAGATGAGCACTGCCGCAATATTGTCAAAGATCATGTCGTAGATCATGGTTGTTTTTCTGGTTCTTGTTTTCTGGTTATCTGGTTGCTGGTAAATTGCGGAATGAACTCCATTGCTGCTGCTGCACTTGCTGACCCCGTGTGGATCGAACTTTTGAAATTTTGAACTTGAGAAAGAGCAACACCCTGACACTTCACGCTGCCAAAGTTGCGTTCTTTCTCATTTTCAAAAGTTAAAACGCTCCAAGCTCTCGACGACCAGCACCAGAAGAAGGAGCGCCAAGCTCACGTCGACGAGGACCTATACGACAAGCAATCCCACGCCACAACGACAACATTTTTTGTAAATTCATGACGCTCCATGTTATTTATTACCATTTGACGGGTTGTCCCGCCTCAGACGGCCCATAGGTGAAGGATCACTCGCTTCCCGTCTTCTCTCACGGTCCCAACGCTGCTGGGAGTGGTTCGGTCGTGAGCTGCAGGATTCGCGGCTCTTTCTCACCTGGACGCAGCACTTGCACTTCGATGCGCCGCCCTATTGTGTACCCGACCGCGCTCGAGATGTCCTTTGTGCTGCGCACAGGCTTACCGTCAAAGGACACGATGACGTCGTTCGGGAGCAGACCGCCCTTGTGCGCAGGCGAGCCCAGCGCGACTGATTTCACGACCACGCCTTCCTTCAAAGCCGAGCTGAAGGAACAAAGGCAATAGTCACGCAGGCAAAGTAGCAGTCAGTAGCTACAAATCCATTAGCTCCAGTATGCCACGCATATAATATATAGAAGATCCATACCGTGAGCCCTGCTTGAGATCCCGCGCGTTCACCATCTGCAAACCAATGTACGCGCGCACGACCTTCTTGTGCGCGAGCAGCTGGTCGATTACCTGCGCCGCCGTGTCGATCGGAATCGCGAACGAGATACCGACGCTACCGTCCACCTTCATCGTGTTGATGCCGATCACTTCGCCATCTAAGTTCACGAGCGGCCCACCCGAGTTGCCCGAGTTGATCGCCGCGTCCGTCTGGATATACTCGCCGCTCTTCTGTGGGTAGCCCAGCTCGCTGCTATGGCGCGCGACGGCGCTGATGATCCCGGCGCTGACGCTGTTCTGTAGCGAGAACGGGCTGCCGAGCGCGCAGACCCACTCGCCTGCGCGCAGGTCGGACGAGACGCCCAAGTTGATCGTCGGCCACTCCTTCTTGCGGTCCTCCGACTCGATTTGAAGGATCGCAATGTCGGAAAGCGGGTCCGTGCTGTGGATCACCGCCGGATACTTGCTTCCGTCTGCAAACGTGACCTAGTACAGAGGATACATACAAGTTTAGCGATCGTCACACATAGCAAACTGTTAGGCCCTCGTTCTTGTGTGTGTTGCACACCTGGATCTTTGAATAGCGGTTGCAGCGCGCGACAACGTGTGCGTTCGTGACCACAAGTCCGTTCGAGGCGATGAGGAATCCGGATCCGTTGCTCGAGAAGTAGCCTGGGGCGAGCACCACATTCACAAAGCTAATGTGTCACATCACTGTCGCTTTTATTTCCATGCAGCAATGACATAGTTCGCACCTGAGTTCACAGCGACGTTCACCACAGCGGGAAGCGCCTTCTCGACCGCGTCGGCGATAAAGTTGCGCGACAGAGCCATGTACCGCTTCTCTCCGGACGCAGCGCTCTCGAGCAGTGCGCTTCCATCTAATCAAGACACATGCACGCAGCAATGGAAGTGCAAGGGCGTTCACAAGCGTGCCAACAGCAGCACAACGGACTCGAGACCACAAGCAATTAATTGCGCCACGTAGAATTGTGTCTGCGCAGTACCTTCTTGGCCCTTGCTGCTGATCGCCAGAGCCGCGAGGCCGACACCAATGAGCGCGTAGATTGCTGGCGCCTGCTTCACGCTCTGGTGGCGGAGAGCGAGCGCATTCCGCGTCGCCGAGCGCGCCAGCACGCTTCGCGCTGCTCTGCTCCACATTCTTCACTCGTCTTGGCGTGTGATTCTCGGAACTTCGTTGCGCCGTTGGGTCGCAAAAACAGTGTGTGGTGCACATCAAGTTTGGACATCTCCTGTGTACTTTTCAATACAAAAGTAGACATTCGTTTCACTTCAACTTCCAAAAGTGCCCAGTTCTCGACCCGCATCGAGACGAGAAAGAGCCGATGGACTTCTCCTACGTGGACGACGTCGTGCGTCACCTTTCCGTCACAATGCGTGGTCTTGTGCAAAGCGTATTGGTGATGACATGCGTCCTATTGTTGCTGTCTGTAGCTCCTCCAGCAGCAGCTGCATGACCTCGTGTACTACACGCAGACGCAAAAGCGCCGTATGGCACTTCCGCGCGTCGACAGGTGTGTGTATAGTATTATCGGTGGATCTTGCTCTTTGGCTCTGTTAGAGCCTGACATGTGGGCTGTTTGCCATATTGCGTGCTCCAGCGTTCGGTTCATCCGGATCGGCAGTCCTGGTTCGTTCATTGTGAGCATCGAACTGGTCATGCTCAAGAAGAATGTGGGTCTGCACTCCTGGTATCTCGCTCTGCTGTAACAACAGATAATAGAGGGGACTCAACTCTAATAGTATGAACGTTTTGCAAATGTCGCCAGTCCGAGAGCGTCGGCAGAGCGGAGCAGCGCATGGACGTCGCGATCCGAGTGCCCGCGCGCTTCCCAGCTGAATTCCCACTGATCGCGTGCACGTTTGGCGCAGAGGTGGGTATTCAGTTGTTTAATAGTAGCAAACAACTACTTCAGGCTTTCGTGGCAATGGTCATTACTAACAGGCAATTGATTGCCTCATGCTTCTTGTACAGAATTTGCCTCCTGAACTCAAGCAGAACGGGCAGCTCATGGTTCCATGGCTCCAGCAGCACGAATGGCCTGAAGGATACTCACTCAGTCTCTTTGTGAGTGAGCTCTGCACTGCGCTCAACGGCTCATTCGGTGATCTTGTTGCAGACGCGGAGTCCGTTCATCCTGTACCCTGCCAGCAGATGGAGGAGGTCTACACCACAGCCCCGCAGTTCGCCATGGACCAAGGAAAGAAAGGCAAGTGAGAGGGCTGATTCCATACTGCTCGGAATGATCTGGAAGGAAGGGGGAGGTGCTGATGAAGATTGATCTGTGCTTGCGTACCCAAATGAACCAGGAGAGAGTCCAACGCCAACGCAGTCAAACCCAAGAGTGCTCGTGTTCAAGTGCAAGTGGCGGAATACACAGAAGCGGTTCACGGCTTCTGCGCCCCACACCAAAATCCAATTGGTGCAGCTGATCAAGGGCAATTTCTTTATTGGCTTGGAACAACAGATCGTTCTCAAGGAATATTTCAGGTACGAGAGGCAACCCGTGTTATCTGTCTCGTTACTGAGTTGCTCACATGTTTGCTCTTGTGTTGTTGAAGTTCGCAACTGGGGACAGTCATAAACACGGACGAGGTATTATAATTATTGCCTTGGGGGATTTTGTTGATCAAGTTGTTTCTGATACTAATTGTATTTATGAACGCATAGGATGTAGTTCGTCTTTGCGGATCCGGTCTCTCGACGGCGTACATCATCGTCGAAGGTATGGTTGTAATTGCAATTTGGTCGTTTAGTTCGGAAGAATGACCAATTTCTGCGCTTTGAATGTGAAGATGGCAACGTGGTCGATACTCGAAGCATCGACTTGCTTGGTCTGGACTCCCCTCCTCGAGCAGCAGCACCAACGAACAACATGTTCCAACAACTTGCTCTTCCGCCAGCCCCGTCACCAACCAAGCAACCACTGATATCAGAAGCAGCACCGGCATCAACCAGCTCGCGAGTCCGACAAATCCCGTCTTCGGTTCGTGCCTTGAAACATTTGCACCAGCGCGAGTTTGTAAATTTGACAATAATATGAGAAGTCTAACTTACTGATGATGAGTGTAACCAGGATTTCAAGGTCATCAAACCGATTGGCGTCGGCTCCAGGTGAGCCTTATATATTATACATTTCCAACATGGTGCCGTGTCGAAATAGAGGTGCTTTCATAACTCAATTAAAATCTCTACGTACATTTCAGCTGCCGTGTGTACTTAGCAAATTGGAGAGGATCGGACGTTGCTGTGAAGGCGTAGGTGGCTGGCGCTTTTGAAGAAAATATGCAACAGTGTTGATTAATGCCGTATTGTGCTATTCTGTTGCGTGGCAGATTCACTGGTGTCGATCCTCGCGCCGTCGAGAAAGAGTTTGGCAATGAAGTCGACATGATGTGCCGCCTGGGCTGTCACCCATCGCTCGTGCTCTTTCTTGGCGTGTGCCCAAATCCGCTGAGCATCATCTTCGAGTACCTTCCGTTTTCTCTCTTGTAGGTTTGTTCTCGCTTTGTAATATGCTATGAATGCGTGGCAAATGTTCATGTCGTATTCGTACTATGCGATGACAGTGAGCTGATCAATGGTGTGAAAGAGCTTGATCGGAAAATCCCGCCATTTCCGAAGTCGTGGACGAAACGTGTGACGATGATGGTACGATAAGTAATTATCCTGTTATTAATTGACTTGCATCTGACGCTGACATACTTGTTCCTACCCGTGGCAATTGACATGAAAAGCTCGACCTCGCCAAGGGACTACAGTTTCTGCATTCCTTCGACATCATCCACAGGTACACTCTTGCCTTTTGCAACTTGAACTGGTAAATGAGCTCAACAGCTGACACATGTGTGTGTTTATGTGTATTCACTCAACATTTAGAGATTTGAAGTCCTTGTATGCTTCTCAATGCAATTATCAAAAACATGGTGTGTATGGGTGAGTCACGCTCATGTTGTCTTTGTTTTGCACAGAAACCTCCTCGTTACGCATGAAGGGCGAGTGAAGCTTGCAGGTATCGTGTTCGTAAAGTATCTCAGGTGTTAGTGTTCGGTTGCTTAGCACTCACCAAGTGTGTTGCTTCGCTCTCCTCCAGATTTCGGGATCTCGCGAGTCGCCAAGTCAACAGACCTGATGACGGGCTGTTGCGGTACATTCCAGTGGATGGCACCGTGAGTTGCACGATTGATTGCTTCCCTGCTTCTCTATTATTTTCCTAGTGTCCCTGCTGATTGCTGTTCATTTATTTTGCACTGTTGATTTAGGGAAGTGATCATCAACGAGAAGTACTCGCTGTCTGCGGACATCTACAGCTTCGGGGTGATCCTGTGGGAGATTTGTGAAGCTGCGGCGCCGTTCGCAGACTTGGCGCCAGGGTGCGTGCCGATTGCAGTCGTGCAGGAGAAGAGAAGACCACGACTCTCATCTGCTACGCCGCAAGTAAGAGAAACAAGAACGCGTTGTGCTCTGTGAAATGCCTCATTTATTGATGGACCTGTTGTTTGGGTGTGATAGGCGCTCCGAGGTCTCATCCAGAGTTGCTGGCAGGAGAATGCCACAAAGAGACCGACGGCAGCAGCTGCTGTGAAGATCATCCAGAGCTTCTTCCCAGCAGCCTAGGAATGTCGCGCCTCTGATGTATCCAGTATGCAAAGAGAAAGAGATACGTTGTACATTATGATGCACAAGGGCTTCTCTGGTAAACAATCACCATTAACATTAATCGAATGAAAGGGAAGACAACGAACACATCTATTGCTGCTCATCGGAAGCACGGCAGTCCCTCAACGTAGTGCTTGAGCTGCATCTTGAAGAGCTGGCTGTTGATCGTCTTGGCGCTCTTGACGTCGCTCAGCGGGTTGTTCACGACGTACTCGACGTAGATGTGCGAGTAGATGTGCTTCAGCACGGTGCTCAGGTCGCCCGCCTGGTTGTCCGTCATCATGATGAAGCGCAGTCCGCTGGGCGTCTCGTACTGATGGCACGTGTACGCGTTCGTCTGGTACCGCTGCATGCCCTCCATCTGCGTCGTCAGCACCTGGTCTGCACCGCCGCCATTGCCGTTCACCGCGAGCCCGTCGGCGCCGCCTGCAGTCGTCGGCGCCAGCTTGAACACGAACTCCTTGAGCGAGAAGAGCAGGCCGAAGAGCAGGCGCTTCTCCTCATCCGGATCCGAGTAGCTCACGGACTTGGTCGCGCCCACGTTCCACTTCTCCTGGTACAGGCACGAGCCCGCGCGTGTGTAGATGTGGAGCGAGAAGATCATGGTGTCGCTTTCTTTTTGCGCTTCTTGGAATTTTGGGCTTTTTCACAATGAGACCGTCCACTATTAGGGGGAATGCGATGATGGATGCGGGTTTTGTGTGATGCGCTTTTTTTTGCTGGTTGTGTGTCATTTTGAAGCGAGACAAGCAAGCGAATGGGGATGGCAGCGCAGCAGCAACTGGCCGTGCAAGTCGCGGCGACGTGCGGCCACACGGACGTCGACTCGGTGACGAAGCTTCTCCTGTCTTCTTCTGCGCCGATGCTGAGTGTGGCGTCCGGCTCCAGTGGTGACGAGAACACTGCTGCCACGATCACCGTCACGGGCAAGAAGCAGCAGCTCGCAGTCGCGTGTCTCCTGCACTGGGCGCTCAACTGCCCACCTGCAGCGTCGGCTGCTACCGATGCTACCAGCGCGCCTATCGAGGGTGTGAATTTGTCGGTACGTTGCGTGCAATCCCATCTGGTGCATTTCTGTGCTGCATGTGAAGCGGGTCGCCTGTGTGACGCCATCGTTTGCTGACTATGCGCATATCCCCCGTTGTTCGTGTAGATCAATGACGTCAATACTGCGTCGTGGATTCCGCTGCACGAAGCGCTCGGTTGCGAAAAGAACCAACTGGAGTTCACGAATCGATTGCGCGTTGTCGCAGAAGACGCGTTCGTCGAGCAAGTGCTGGAGAAGCAGTTGCAGATCGTCGACTGTCGCGCGTTGGACGAATTCCTCGGCTTGGACGCAGCCGCGCAGGTTGCTGGGCATTTCGACGGCGCGTGGAACTTGCCGTTTGATTCGCTATTCGCGCTTGGTGGCACTGACGACGCGGCGCTCCTGCCACTCGAAGAGCTACACGGAGTGCTCGTGAAGGATGCGGGCATTGATCTGGAGACGCCGGTCGCAGTGATCTCGTCGAACGCAAGCGAGGCCGCGCTCGTTGCGACCTGTCTCTTCCTCGCTGGCCACGACACTGTCTCGCTTTGCCTCACAGTGCTGAACGAAGAGCTCATCGCAGCGGTGTCGAAGGAGTTTACATCCGGGATCTTCCACCACGACCAGCTCCTGTACCCAAGCGAGTCTGGTGCGTTTGATCTGTCGCCATTGAGTGAGAATGCTGAAGCCGAGGCGATTGATGAAGCTGCGGTAAAGGAGGTTGACGAAGCGTATACCGAGCACATCAACGGAAAGGGCGAAGTCCAGAGTGCTAAGAACACAAAGGACGAGAAAGAAGAGACGCCGAAGGAGGAGATTGTGTGGGTCAAGGACGGAAAACGGTTCTTCGACATGCCGGCGCCCATCACCAAGGAAGTGTTCCTGGATGCGTCGCTCGCGATCTACCGCGTGGTCTCGTTCGTGCTCGCGCCGTACGGGTTTCCTGCTGCACTGCACGACTCGCTGTCGCTGTCGGAGGTCAAGTCCCAGTTCGGCTCGCTCTTCCAGGACGTGATCGAAGTCTGCTCGGACCTCGTCTACTCGTTGAAAGGACTCAATGAAGGCGCGATGGCCATGAGCGTGCACAAGTGGGTCGAGGAGAAGCGCGACAAGGACTGCTCTGCGCGCGTGAAGGAGATCAACGAGATATGGGAGACGCTGTACGAGGTGCCACGGGTTGTCGAGGTCCCGAATTTGAGTGACGAGCGAGTACTGGATGTTGCCAAGAAGCTCAAAGAAAGCCTTGAAGCAGCTATCCACAAGCGAGCAGCCTGGGCTTTTGAGAAATGGGACAGCAAGAGTAACGAGGATGGCGGTGCTGAACCGCTCGAAGAAGCTCAACGCAAGGTCTCTGCTGGCTGGCAGTACATGTACCCTGGCGTTGTCTACGCTCTGGGCTTCATTCCTCAAGAGCCAGCCGTGGACCACAAGAAGCTGAGCACCTTGCAGATCAAGTCGCTGATTCAAGCCGTGGCCGAGGCGACATGGGAAGTGGTGGGAAGTGAGAACCTGAACCAGATCGAGTTCCAAGCGCTCTGCGATACGATGCAATTAGAAGAAGATCGGTCTGTTGTCGAAGAGATCGCACACGCGGCCGAACAATCGCTCTACGTCGTCAAGCATTTTCTTACAAGGTCTGTCCCAAAAGATGACGAGTACGCAAACAGCATGGCCGCTGTACGCAACGCTGTCGAAGAAGGGAACCGAAAGTTCCGCTCGGGACGCCACCAAGTCGCGCTGACAGCCTATTCGAAGGCTTTTGAGCACCTCCCGCTGTTCCACAAGGACCTGGAGAAGGCCATGGTCGGCCGAGCCAACTGTTTCATCAAGATGGATCAGCTTGGCTTGGCTTGTGCGGAAGCGGAGATCGCGCTAAAGCTCAATCCGTTCAGCGCCGACGCGTACACGTGCCTGGGTAGCATCGAAGAAAAGCTGTTGCACCCGGAACAAGCCATGCAGCACTTCGTCACGTCGTTCATTCTGGACGGGTCGCGCTCGCCAGAGCATGCAGAGGCTATCGACCGAGTGTCACGTCTCGTCGGTCGCGATGTCGCCAAGGACGTGTTCAACAAGATGGTCATGGTGCACGAACTGCCCTCATCGTGGCTCACGAAGAGCTACTTTGATTCCTTTGAGCACGATGCGGATAACGGTGCGAAGGTGCCGTTCGACATTGAGAAGAAAATCGACGTCCCACACGCCGAGCTGGATGCGGTGACGCTGCTGTACCGAGCGATTCAGCACAAGCGAACCAGAAACTTTCGACAAGCCCAGCGCGACATCAGTGCTGTGATCGAAATGGAGCTGGATGCGAACTTAAAAGCGTTGGCGCTCAACTTCCACGCGTCGTTCCTGTACGTCGCTGGCGACGTGAACGCTGCGCTGGACGCGATCTCCAAGAGTCTCGAGCTGAACCCGTCGCTTGTGAACTCGCTTGTGAAGAAAGGCGGGTTCCTCTCGGAGCTCGGCGAGATCAACGAGGCAGCGCTCTGCTTCGACGAAGCGATGGAGCTCGACCCAAACGACGCGGACGTACACCTGCACATGGGCCAGATGGAGCTCTTGGACGGCAACTACTACAAGGCGGTGCAGTGTCTTCGCAAATCCATGTCGCGCTCAGAAGCGCTTGCCGTGACGCACGTGTCGTACGGCATGGCGCTATACAAGAGCGGGTCGATCTACCAGGCGAACGACGTGTTTGACGAGGCCGTGAAAACGTTCCCAACGTCTCCCGAGGTGCATCTCTTCCAGGGCGAAGTGCTGGCGGACCAGGGCAACTACGCCGACGCGATGAAGCACTTTCTCCAGGCATTCGAGCTCTCCCCCGAGTGTCCATTGCCGTTCCTGAACGCCGGTCGCGTCTACGTCGGCACGAACGACCCGATGAGAGCCATTGCGCATTTCCAGCAGGCGCTCGAGATCGATCCGCGCTGCAGCTCCGCGCATCTCGACATCGCGCAGGTGCTCTTCGCGCAGGGGCGCACGAGCGAAGCGTTCGAGCACTTTGACATCGCCGCGACCTGCTGCCGGTTCCTGCCCGAGGTCGAAGAGGTCTGCTCGTGCCGCGCGATGGCCAAGATGCAGCTCAAGGTCACGGAGATCCTCGGCGTGGAGCTCCGCCACATCATGCGCAGCAAGTAGAGATATGAGAAGCAGCTCATGAATTTTTTTACAGAAATGATTATCATCGCGTGCTGATGTTATTATTATAGTGGAGATGATAGAATGATTGGGTGGCGCGTAACTGCTACAAAAAGTGTCCTCCGTTTTTAACAAAGTGTCTCTCTCATGTGGACACTTTTGAGGAGCAACACTGATCAATCTGTTGTGTAAACCGGTAATCGATTTGGAAAATGTGGGACGCGAGTCTGCGAATTCTGGCGAGTTCGTTCGTGATGAAGCACGAAGACGAGGCCGGCAGTCGCTCATTCTCTAGGTTTAAAGCAACAACCTCAAGCCAAGCGACGCCAGCCTCTTCCGCTGCACCTCCACCCACCCCTTCCCGTATCTTCAGCTCGTCGTCGTCGTCCGCCAGCATGAGCAAGAAAGCGGGCCATCCGGCATTCTCGTACGCGGTGCTCGTGAGCTTCGCGGGCGGCGCCGCGTACGTGGCGAAGCGCCACCTGCCGTCGCTCGTCGGCGGCACGGTGCTCGGCGTGGCTTTCCTGGGCGCGGGCATGCTGGCACTCACAGATATGATCAACGACCACACGTTCGCGCACGGCACATCTATGGGCATGTCGGGCATCATCACTGGCGTCATGGGCCGGCGCGCGCTGCTCACGGGGCTTAGGTCGCCCGCGCTGGTCGCGACCGTCGGCGCCGTGGGCATGGGCTACCACCTGCAGCAGCTTGTTCACGCGCCGCCGCGCCTCAAGTACATCCCAGGCGCAATGTTTGTGTCCTCGAAGAGCCGTCGAGGTGGTGGTGGCAGCAACGATGACTCGGGCATCACCTCAGTATAAATCGTGTATCAGTAAGACGAAGAAGGAAAGAAAGCGATGAGGCCAAGGCGAAAGATGCATATAATGAGATACATGATAAGCGCAGATGTAGTACATGACGAGGCATGTTTGATTGTGGTGCGTTCCTGCAGCTTCCAAGGAGGAAAGATGGTCAAAGCCGCATGCGACCGCAAATGTCATTTTCTGAAGTCGAGCCTCAGCGTTTTCGGCCATGGACACTAGGCTGACAAACGACAGTTGCCTTGGGGCTTTCGAGATGTGCTTTGGCTAACCAACCGCCGCCGCCGCATCCTGGTCCAAGTGAGCCGTGTCACGTGATCGAATCCACAGGTGGCGTTGACAACGAGAGCTATAGCTCGCGCGAGCAATTGAATACTTCATTTACTCCTCTGTCACGACGATTTCGGGCGTTGAGCTGCTTCATTCAAGTCGTCACGGCAACCTCAATTTCAATTTGTCTGTCATCACGCTTCAACAACTTCATTTTGAGAGGTAATTTATATACTCTACTTAAAGTCGCAGCGTACCTCTTTATAACACATAGTAAAGAGGTATAATCGCTGCTTCCGATTTCCACACGCTCACATCTCAAAGACACGCGAAGAGCTCACTCAAGTCCACAATATGTCCCACCACCCGACGTACACGATGGCCGCGCTCCTGGGCGCTGGCGGTATCTTCGGCTACGTCAAGACCAAGTCCATGCCGTCGCTCATCGCGGGCGTGACGCTCGGCGCGGGCTTCGGCGTCGCCGGCTACATGCTGCAAAGCGGCCACATGACCCAGGGCCACGGCATCGCACTCTTCGCGTCCACGATCACCATGTCCGCCATGGGCGTGCGCGCCATCAAGTCCCGCAAGCCACTGCCGATCGCCATCTCGTCACTAGGTGCCGTCTCTGCGGCCTACCACGCACACAAGTTCACCGAGTGGATCGGTCAGGAGTAAGCGCACACGCGCTTCCCATTATCATCTCGCCAGTCTACTTTAGCTGAAGGTCAGTCAAAAAGGCGTGAAGCACCAGCTGCGCTGAGCATTGCGTTCCCCCTGCCTTGGTAAATAGAAATAGCGTCAGTGCGTGTATTGATTGGTTATTGTCGTCTCAAGTTGCGTATCCTGTACAAGTCGTTCTCTTTATCTCTCTCTTATTTGTCATCAGCAGTCACTCTCTCTTTTCATTCCTTCCTCACTGGACCACGGGCGTGTTGCTGGTCTGCACCGAGGACACGCAAGCCGCGAGCATGTCCTCAAACATGACGGCGGTCATGTTCTTCGTGAGATAGATTGCTTCTTCGACGCTGGGCACGACCTCGCCGTCCTCCGACATCTCCGAAATGTCGTGCGTCACGCCAGGCGAGAACGAGATCTCAACGCGGAAGCGGTCCTCGCTGTCTTCCTCCAGCGCCGGCATTTCGAACACGCGGATCACCACGTGCGCCAAATAGTTGAGCTCTGAGATCTGGTCCAGTGCTTGGCTGCCGCTGTCCGAGATCATCTTGGACTCGTCGAAGATGTACTTGCGGTGCGGCATGCACTCATTCACGCTGATGCCCATGCGCTTAAGGATCTCGTTGCTGTACTTCTCCTCTTCCAGCGAGATGTCGCACTCGCCGTCTTTGCCGCTTCGCTGGCGCGCACACCACGCTGGACACTGGAAGCGCAGCACGTTGAGCAGCGTGTGCATGTGGCTCTCACTCGTGAAGTAGAGGCGCGTGCGGACTTGGGTCGCGGGGCTCTTGATGCGCAGCTCCTTAGCGTAGGAAGGGTCGAGGCGGTAGCCGTGGTGCTCCACGTTCTGGTCCAGCAAGTTGTCGCCATCTTCATTCGCAGCGTACGGCTGGTAACCGCCGTACATACTGTTGCTCGTTGTTGTCTGCTCTCCACTGGCAGAGCTGGACATGACGGCGACAATGTCCGCACGGATCTTGGCACAGAGCGCCTGCGAGACGCGGATGCCAATCGACTGCTTCTCTGCAATGTCCATGCCGTACTCCTGCGGTACGTAGCAGCTCGCGAACGCCTCGGCGAGCGTAAAGAGCTCCTTGCCAGAGCGCAGGCATACGTGCGAGTTGTGTAGAATGTCGTACTTGATGCAGTCGTGCACGTCCGGGATCTTGCTTAAATCGTACTTGCCCGACTTGGCCGAGTAGAAGTCCCGGTAGATCTTGTCCCAGCGCTCAAACATGAGCGAGAACGTCTCGCCCATGTACAACGGCGTCTTCTCATCTGCAGCTGTGAATAAACAAATGGGTGGCTATTAGTGACTAAAGTGAGGTAACTTCTATCATAACTCAGCAGCAATGTCAACAAACTCACTCTTGTCCTGAACGAATTCCTGGATCTCGCACTTGAGTTTCCGGATGAGCTCGTGCAGACGACTGAATGACTCCATCGGGTTCTTGATCGCCTCGATGGCCTTCAGGATGGACGCAGTGTTCAGTGGCGCCACCGCCGCCGCGAGCTCCTCCACCGATGTGTATTCTCGCAACAACAGGCTCTTGAGCTTCTCCTTAATGCGCTGGATCTCCTCGTTCGCATCTGCCTGTCCAGAGTGGTCCAGCATCTTGTTCGCATCTACCAATAACAACAGCACAATGTTAGTAAATGCATATTGCAAGCCACCCATCGGTCATTCATAAATAGCCCTGTACCTTTGCCAAGCGTTGTGACGAGACTCACGAGGATCGGCGTCAAGTCGCCCTCGAGCTCCAGAAATCCCTTGGCGAACGCCGCCGCCGTCATCTGCACGCGGCCTTCGTCTGAGGTGAAAATCTTGAGATCGTGACGGAACGTCGAGTGCAGACGCAGCAAACCGCCCTCTTCCACTGGGTACAGCTTGTTGCGGAACGACTTGCCGAGCTCCTCGCCCTGGCGCTTGCCCGTCTCGGTCAGGTCGCCTCCCCACTTAAGGATCATCAGGATCTCCGAGCGTTCGCCCAATGTCGTGGACTGGCGACGGGGCTTGAACTGCACTTTGCGGTTAATGCCTGCGAATTTCCACCTCTCGAGCACGCGCTTCATCTGCAGCAGCTTCTCAAAGCTGTCGCCGCCCTCGACCTCCCAGACCGCCTCTTTCGAGCCCACACCCGGCGCGTACGATTTAATCAAGTTGCGCACGAGGTCCAGCAGTTCTTGGAGATCAGCGACGGCTTTCACTTTCACCTCCTCGAGCTTGTCTGTCGCGGGGCGGCGGCTCTCGTAGAACGCGACGAGGTCGTTCTCCCACACCATGGTCTTGAGCTTCTGCTTGGGTGTGCGGTCACCATGACGCACCACTGCAATAACGCAGCGCAGCTCCTCTTTCTTCTCTTCATCGAGCGCGTGGCCAGCACTCGTGGCACTGCTCACGCTCGACTCGGAGGCATCCGAGCCCGAGCTCTGGCGCGTCCCAAACTCGTTGTAATTCAGGTTCACGACGCTCGGCTCAGTCGCGTACTGCGGGCACATCTGGGTCGACGGACTCGAACACGAACTCGAGCGACGCTGGCGAAAATACCGCGAGCGCAGCGCGGAGACCAGATAGTTGTGCAGTATCAACCCGCAGTCGTCGTAGTACTTCTTCGAGTTCTTGACAAAGCTCCAGCCGTTCACGTCGCACACGTACGAGCTGCCGCGCACGCGCAGCAGGTCAAAGCCGCAGACCGTCTGGTGGAACGCGAGGCAGACCTTGCGCGCCATCTCCTTCTCGACCGAGTTGAGGATCACCGGGTAGCGCACCTCCTTGCCGGCCGAGTCGCGCAGCACGCGGCCATCGAGCACGGGCGACTTGCGCGCCTCGGCGTGGCCGTAGCTTGAGCCGACCGTGTACACCTTCACGTCCGTGCCCTGCGTGTTGAGGAACTCCTCGTAGATGTACGAGCCATCGCGGCGAATCTGATTCACCTCTGGGTAGAACTCGCTCGAGCGATCGCCCACCTTGCGGAAGAGCCGCTTGCTGCCGCCGCCGGCGCTCGTCGGGTAGTAAATATAGATGTTGTGGTCTTCCGCGTCGGCTGGTTTCTCCACGAAGGGCTTGTTGATCTGCACGCCATTGGCGATCACGTAGTTGTCGGCCTCCTCGACGTCGTCCTCCTTGCCGCCGGCGAGGTCGCGGTTCACGATCGCGTGGCGCGGCACGGGGATGCCGTGACGCGTGAGGAGCGCGTAGACCTTGCGCCGGTCGAAGAGCACGTGCTGCATGTTGAGGTCGTTCACAAGTACTGGGTGCGTGAGCTTGACGTATTGTTCGGCCTTCTGCAGTGGGAAGCCCGTCGAGTAGAAACTGATGAGCGCGTCGCACACGGGCCACTCGTCCACGGGCTTGTCGATGATCGTGTGGTCGTCGAAGATGTACACGTCGAACTGCTTCTTCTTGCTCAGGCGGCGCAGGATCTCCTGCATGGGCTTGGATCGCGTCTTCTTCTCCATGGCGCACACGCCCACGACGTACTTCTTGATCGTCGCGGCGGCAGCGTCGTCGCTATTGCGCGGGCTGCTCACGACGGTCGGCGCCATCACTGCGTGCATCGCTCTTCTTCTCTTCTTCTTCTCGTGGCTGATGCTGGTCGTCTCTCTTTGCTTGTTCGCTTGCTTGCTGCTGGCCCGTGGTGACGCACGGATGGATGAACGTACGTCTGGGGGCGGACCTTTCTCCTTGAGCTAATGGACGGACGTCGTGACTTGAAGACTGGAAAAGCACATTGCAACTCTCCAAGGAAACGCTCGCGAAAAAATGTGTAAAAATAGGTGGCTGCTGCATCTTCGATTTATATGGATCCTCTTTACGCATATTGCTGGTATGGAATGTCACTTGAATATGCATAGCGAGTTTTTTTAACGCTTCGTGTTCTTCATGAACTTTGCCTTATCCTGGCCACATCGAGCTGGGATTAATTTTCGACGCTGCGTGTGCGGGAAAAGTATTAGAAACTCTGGTTGGTGTCTGGTCTCTTTTCAGTAAATTCGGGTCGCTTGACTCAGGGGCCGCAGCTGAGCGGCTATGCTCCCTTCGTTTATTCACTACGGTGTTTGTTGTTTTAACTGGGAAGAACATGGAACGAACTGGACCAGGTCCATGAGGGACCTGCAAGAAAACACTACTGAACGACGCTGCATTGCGAGCCACTAGTGCCGATGCTTACCAAGCACTGCCTCACAGAGTCCGCGGATTAGCTTCAAGGCGCCGGATGGGCTTCAAAGCGTGCTCAGGGGCTTGAGTAGAAAAAATAACAAGTAACGTTGCGTGCACGGCACTTTTTGAAACTCTTCTCTATCAGCTCATCACATACAGTATTCTCGTAGGAGAAGAGAGATTCAATCAAACGTAGTCGGAGAAGAGAGATTCAGTCGAACACTCTTTATGTATTGACACAGACAGTTTTCTCGTTCTAGGAGAAAAGAGATTCAATCAAATGCTCTTTTGTATTTTTTAGGTTTTTTCATGAAAGTGGATACAGACACAATTTAAAACGTATTGAAGCGGATACAAACCCACCACAATAGAATAAAAGACCGTTTTGGCTGAGAGTGGGACTGTCTGGGAGAGGTTAGGGCAGTCAACTACGACGCCAAGAAACTCTTTTTTGCATGTTACGATAAACGCAGACACAAAGAGCCGCAGGAGGCGACGCAGGGAGCCGACCTTGCGCGGCGGAATGGGATTTATCATTGGTTAGGCGCCTACTCGTTAAAATCGAAACCCGCGGAGCCCAAAATCTCGGTCGAGACAGCATGAAGAGAGTGGGACATACAGTGGGACTGTGATGATGTGAGTGCCTTTCAGGTTGTGTCTTAGATTGTGGTTATAAGAGTTGCTCCACAATCGTAGACACAATCTATCCGACTAAGTACGAAACAGATTGTGTCTGCATCCTCTGTCCTTTTTAATGGAAAATTCACAAATGCGTTACCTGTTGAGCAGAAACGTTATTGTGCATTTCACTTCTTTTGGCAAATACGTGCAGCAAAATGATCGTTTTATGGCTCGATTAACATTTCGACCCTTATCAACGACTGTGATGCTTCAGGAGCGTACC
>JAASFY010000651.1:0-17863 GCA_023334035.1 Globisporangium okanoganense
ATCGTCTCGTCTACCACCTTCACCACCGTGGCCTTGCTCATGCCCATTGCTGCGGCACACGAACGGTAGCTGCCGCTTGACGCGAAGAAGTAGAGACTCGTGGCGACCTTCTTTTCGTAGCTGTGGCGGCGGCTTCTCACGCTACTGTACGGGGCGTCCCAGGACCTCAGCATGGAGCACAACGCCAGGAATGTTTTCCTGCTACAGCGGAGATTGAGGACAAACCACTGGTTGCACGCGGCATCTCGCATCAGGCGCTCGAAGTCGAGCTGCGTCACAGTAATTGTCTGCGTCTTCTATTGTCGGAGAAACACGGACAGAGCAGCGTGACAGGCAGCGACGACAGCTGTGCACGCAGCGAACACGGCCACATACTCAGTTGCCATCGCTCGGCGTCTCTCTTGCTCTCTTGTTTTTCGGACCTGCTGTTTTCGCTCGCCTCCCCGCCTCGTTATTCACCCACCAATTTTGCTTATTCACCCCCGTGGGGTGAATTGATGCAATGGAAATCAATTATGTTGTGTTGTCGTGAAAACACGACTTTTGGCCAATCAGCAATCACTTACCTGAATTGATCTGGTCGTTTATTTGGGTGTTATTTGTAGCAACCAGGCCCTAAGTATCTTGTTTTTTGTATAGTTGGAAATGAGAACACTCTATTCGGTATTAGCATAATCGGGCAATATGGCTATGCATGTGCATGCAGAGTTTTTTTGGCACCATACATTTTATTAGGGGGAAAGTCCGTTCCCTTGGAAAACCTATGCATCTAGCCATTATGCATGCAGTGGGGATGCATATAGCGGGGTTCAACTGTATCCCATCGGCAAATATCTGGACCGCGTTGTTCCAGTCCCACTCCAAAGAAGACGGTTCAACCAATCAGAACGCAGGATTCGGCGTTCGGATCAAATAAATCGCCATCGAACAAATCCACGACCAGGCTCTAACGGAACAGTATCCGTTCAAGAAAGGATGAAAAGGCGTGCACACACATGGCGAATTTGCCGCACAAAAGTTCATGAATTCTATGGTGCCTTGTAATTGGATGATTTGAATATGTATGATGTTACCGTATATATAAAGGTACATTATAATCGTATACTGGGTTGTTCATAGTATACAAAGGCAATCATATCTGTTCAGGCGTGTAAATCAATCTTCCCGCACAAATGCTTTTGTTTACCTCTATATGTGACTTCTGTAGTCAGAATAGCAGTATGTATTGAACAGCCTCTGTATAACTACGATATGGCATTATCCAAGGTCATGTTATATTGCTAAAATCAAGGAAATCAGCAAGAAGCGTGTTCCCGCCAGTGAGCCCAGCCGGTACTCAAACTACCAATTCAAGTGTATGGACTGAAATTTCCTCATACAAATACCAGTCAGACGATACTTTACCAAAGTGGCCAAATTACTTCCCACGGTCCATCTTCAGCCGTTTTCCCAGGTCGTTGATTGGCTAAATCACCTTGCAACGTCACAACAACAAATCCCAAAATACAACAAATCCCAAAATGGTTTGGGATTTGTTGTATTTTGGGATTTGTGGGATTTGTTGTTGTGACGTTGCAAGGTGATTTAGCCCCAAAAGGCCCAAACATGTCCTCGCAGCTGACGCGAGAGAGAGAGGGGAAGGCCGCCCCATTCGAGAAATCCCGCCCGCGCCGGTTACGAGACACAGGTCAACAGAGTCAGTCGTCACCTCAGCGCCCACATCCGCCCGCATCCGGAGAACACAGACAGACAAACAGCATCATGCTCCGCGGGATGCTGGAGAAAGGCACCGTCCGCGTCAAGGCCGCGGCCGCAAAGCCCACGGCCGGCGACAACAAGGCGGTGGTCGCGAGCAACTCGTCCACGTCCACCGAGTCGTCGTCCGCAGAGTCCAGCAACAACGGCAACACTGGCGGCAACAGCCAGCGGGGGCACCGTCCCGCGACCAACTTCGAGGACACGACCGCAAGCAGCAACATCGGCGGCGGCGGCGGTTTCTTCCGGGACTCGAGCGTGCCGATCGCCAAGAGCATCAAGTCGTCGGCCGGCAAGATGTTCCGGTCCAACGACCGCAACGCCGCCCCGTCCGAGCCGCACGACCACCACCCGCACCACAGCAGCAGCAACGCCAGCCAAAAGACGCTCGTGTCCGCGTCCTCGGCCGGCAACCTCATCCACGGGACGACCCCGGGGACCGAGCCGCGGCCGGGCAAAAAGTGCACACTCTGCGGCAAGAATTTTAACCCATTGCGCCGCCGTTATTTTTGCCGTGTCTGTACCGTAGAGGTGTGTTCGAACTGCAGCCTCAAGCGGAAAGTGGACTCGTCCCTCGAGGGCGCGATCTCCATCCGCATCTGCATGGCCTGCAAGATGAACACGAGCGCGCCGCAGAGCGACTACTACGACCGCGCGTTCTCGGTCGCGTCCGCACTCAACGGTGGCGATGGGGACGACGGCGTCTTTGGCGGGGACGTCTTTGGCAACGACGGCCGGAGCGACAGGACGAGTGCGATCTCGTTCATGTCCGCTATTGGGCCATCCTCGGACCGGCGCCAGTTCTCCTCGGCCTCGTCCGTAAAATCCTCGTCCTCGTCCGTGGCTGCGACCACGCCGGCCAACTACGTTGGCAGGCAGAAGGCGCAGACCCCCGGTCCAGTCTCCGGTGGGCTGCGTCGGACGTCCAGCTCGTCCGCACAGTCCGCGACCGCACGCTCGCGTCGGGACTCGTTTGGGTCCGTGGCCGGCCCGGCCGAGTGCCAGATGTGCATGAACGAGGCGTGCGGTCCGATGATCGACCTGGCCGAGGTCCCCTACCCGGCCGTGGAGACCAAGGGCCATATGGGGACGAGCGACCGTTTCATCCGCGCGCGCAGCCTAGACAACGAGAAGGAACGGCTCGTGTCCGTCCGCAAGATCCGCCGCGCGCTTACGGCGGAGCCGCAGCTGGCGCACCGATTCGGCCAACTCTGCACCATGGCGTCCATCGCAACCCAGAGCCGCATCGCGGTCATCGCGCTATTGGACAAGGACGACTACTTTGTGGTCTCGGAGACCGGGCTGCCAGCGGCCGCGACCCCAGTCTCGCGGTCGCTGACCATCGCGTCCCACACGTGCCGCAACGGCGCGCCGCTCGTGTGCAGCGACCTGGGCGCGGACGTCCGCTTCGCGCACAACCCGTGGCGCCGCGACTCGCTCAACGTGCTCTTCTACGCCGGCATCCCGCTCACGCTGGCCAACGGCCACACGATCGGCGTCATTGAGGTGTTCGACAAGCACGTGCGCTACGCGTGCATGGACGTCGTGACGCAGCTGCAGGCGGTCGTGCGCGGTCTGCTCAAGAAGTTTGAGGAGCTGCTGGCCAGTGCGCCGGCAGACGGGCCAGTTTTGGCCCCCGCACCGGCGGGGGGCGGCGAAGACGACCCGATTGCGGTCGCCATTGCGGCGCTCGAGCGCGCCACGTCCTACGGCGAGATCAAACTGCCGCAGGCGCCGCCGCGCTCGCCCGTGCGTCGGTCCCCAGCTCCGCCTCCGCCAGCGGCCGCGCCGTTCGTTTCTCCAGTTCCAGTTGTGGCTCTGGCTGCTGCACCAACACCAGTTTTTACTGAACCGGCACCGACTCCAGCCTCGGAGCCAGCTCCGGGGCCCGAGGCGACTGCGGCTGCTCCGGCCGGTCCGTCCGACATGGAGATGGAGATGAAGCTCATGGAGCTGCTCTCGCAGACCACGAGCACGCAGGAGCAGCTGCGCAACCAGCAGGGCCAGATGGTGAACGCCCTCTCGTCGCACTCGAAGCAGATCACGGAGCTCGCCAAGCAGCTCGAGCGCATGGAGTCGACGCTCGCGTCCAAGCTCGACGGCGTGCCTCCAGTCGCCTCGAAGGCACCCGAGTCCCCCGAAGCGGCGGTGGCGGTAGTGGCTCCGTAGAACGAGGCAGCAGCAGTAGGGAGAAGATGAAGAGTTCGTATGTAAACAGCAAAGTAGTGATTCGCGTAGTCCGGTTTGTTAAATTTTATAGACTACCGAAAATGTTGCCTTTTGAAACATATTAAATTTAACATTCCTGACAGTAGCTCTTCCCGCCAAATTTGTTTTTTTGCACTTTTTCACGAAGGCAAGATGGCGCTGTGTACCAAGGCGAAGGAGCTGCTGCGCGAGCTGCAGCGCAGCGACTGGCTGCCGCCCTACAATGTGCGTTCCTCTGTGTGTCTTGAGCATCTGTCTGACTGCGCTGTGTGAGCTCACTCTGCCACGTATCTCTCTACGTACGATACGTTTGTGGTCACAGGACGAGCAGGTGCGGCAGGTCGTGGACGAGGTCGGCAGTCTCCACGAACAGATCATGGAGAAGCTCAGGTGCGCATCCTCTGGTGACAATGTATATAGTAACTGGTATTGCTGTGCTGACGCTCGTGTGTGTAGAGTGTACGGAGATGAGATTGAGCAGCAGCCGGCCGTGCACTGCGGTCTCATCGTGAGCCACCAGTGCCTGCTGCGCAATAAGCGGTGTCTCTTGGCCTATTTGTGAGTCCTTCTTAGTACTCATGAGGTCATCACACTATGTATGGTGTCATTATGCTAAGCTTGTTGGACTGCTAACTGTGTTGATATTTTTTTTATTAGATATGAACGCACGGAGAAGATCAAGAACCTGCGGTGGGAGACCGGCACGATCATCCCGGCGACGCTGGCGCCAAAGTAAGGATTTATTATTATTTTATGACAATTTCACATACACACCACAGCGGCTTACGTCATTTAATGTATGTGTGGATGCATTATTTTGTATCAGTCTCTGCCAGCGCGAGGTGCAGTTCTTCCAGTCCTACGATCAGCTCCTCACCGACTACATGGCCGACTTTGAGATCGACCTATCCGCGGTACGAATCTATAATGCCATGCAGTATTTTTCTGCGACCATCATGCTCATGTAAATCAAACTTGCGCATTTATTTTTTTATTTTTTTATTTTTTTATTTAGGACTCGAAGCCGCCCAAGGACCTCTACGTCGAGGTGCGCGTGCTGCGCGACTGCGGCGAGATCATGACGGAGAGCGGCGTTGTCAACCTCGAGGCCAACTCGACGCACTTCCTGCGCCGCGTCGACGTCGAGCAGCTCATCCGCCAGGGGCTCCTCGAGCAAATCAAGCATTAATGCTGCGAAACAAAGTGCTTTTCCTAGCATACAGCTTACCGGTATTGTACATGTTTAGCACCTCTCTACAAAGTACGTTACAGTATACCGAATCACTCGGTTTATAGCGGACAAGCAGGAGCAAAACATATGTTAAAATAACAGTGGGACGAAAAGGTCTGGGCCAATCAGTAGCAAGAAAAGTTACCCTAAATCACGTTTGTACGTATTTGATTGGGTAAAATCCTTCTTGTCCGTTACAAGAAGCTGTCCGCTATAAACCGAGTGACTCGGTATGATGATGTGCTGGTCATAAAAAGCATTTTTTTAATGTGGCTTTTCAACCATTGGTCGTGCTTGAAAATGCCCATGAGCAAAAGCTCATAACTAGCTCATTTACCATTTCTATTTCGTATTTTGAATTGTGGAGGAGCGAGGAAAGCAACCTCGACTAAGTACGAGAATTGTTCTAATACGTATTTTGCAGTAGCAAAACTGATTTTTCTGGTCAAAATAACGTTGTATTTTAAATAAAGTGTTTTGTTTACCAGCAACCTTTGCAGTCCATCTACAGTACTATTAGGAGTATGCATAATGTATGTGTCTAATAAAAATACTTTTAAGATAAGCCTAAAATGCTTGTTTTGCAAAGCGGTAAAGAATCAGCTTGTGACATAAAAATTATGCATGACTAGAACAAAAGATGCAAGAAAAGAGTATACCTAACCAAACTGCTTTTTAGGATAAATTACGCTTTTGCCTACGAGAACGGTCGACAAATCCCCGAAAACTTCACATGTAGTAATATATTAGATACTGTACTGACAGATTTTTGGGACAAGCACAAACAGGAAAAATAATCTGTCGACGGTTGACGTGATTCTTTTTATCCTAACCAAGGGTAAAAAGCTTTTTTTACAAACAGAAAAGCAGTGGCCACGAGCTCATTTACCATTTTAGCGACCATGGCGACCACGGCGTACGCGAACGAGAGCGCGCTGGCGCGCAACCTGCTCAACTCGGTGCTGGCGCTGGCGTTCCCGGAGAACCTGGCGACGGACGCGGCGGCGCAGCAGCTCTTCGTGGCGCAGCTGCCGCAGATCCAGCGCATCCTGACGCAGCAGAACGTCTTTGGACTCGTGGCCGAGGGCAAGGCGCTCGACAAGTTCCAGGCCAAGCTCTTCCAGCTGATCGACCAGCCGCCAGTGGCCGTGCTCGACAAGGCCGTGCGCGCCGCGGCCTTTGAGCTGCAGCTCACGGTTGTGCAGCAGTGCGCCATGGAGCAGCTCGAGCAGCTCACGCCTAAGCTCGTCGAGCGCGTGATCAAGACCGTCAAGTACCAGCAGGACCCGGTGAGCAACCCGGCGCTCGTGCCGGCGCTCCAGGTCGCGACCGTGGTCGTGCGCAACATTGAGCTGCTCACGCCCGAGGTGCGTCGCGAGCTCTACGACAACTTCTCCAAGTTCCTGCCCGCTGTACTCTCGCAGCTACAGGCGCTCGGCAGCAGCAAGAGCGAGCTTACGCCCAGCGACGTGCAGCTCTGGGCCAGCGGCGTGCAGCTCTTCACCGAGCTGCTCGAGGTCTCGCCCAATGCGCTGCGCATCTACGCGACCAAGATCGAGCAGGCGTGCGTGATCATGTTCCAGCAGCCACAGGCGTTCGCCAGCGTCGTGGGTGTGGGCGCCAAGTGCCTCGGCCTGCTCGCGAACGCGTCCGACAAGACCCCGACGCTCTGGAAGCAGATCGTCGAGCGCGCGGTCGAGGTCGTGAACCTGCAGCTCGACCTGGTGAGCGGCAAACGCGCCATGTCGCAGCAGCAGCAACAGCAGCAGCTCGCCAACCTCAAGGGCTGGGTCAAGGACTCGGGTGCGGCCGCAGACGCAAACCTGTCCGTGTATCAGCGCTCAGAGCTTGCGCTGCTGCGTCTGCAAACCGCGGCGGACGTGATCACCGCGGCCATGAAGAGCCGCGCGATCTCGGAGCGCGAGGTGCAGCTCGTGATCAACGACGTGATCACGCTCGCGAGGCGTGCGCTCGCCGTGCGCGCCACGGAGATCGGCAAGCAGACCGCGCTCTCGGACGACGGCTTCCGCTTCCCCGCGAGCCTCGTGTATGGTATCCTCCCACGTGTCCAGGAGCTCGCTCTACGCATCCTCAGCATCACGGTTGAGCGCGCGGGCATCTGTGCTTTGCGCCACGCAAGCAAGATCATCAAGGTGCTGCGTCTCGCCAGCGAGAATGGCAGTCGCGACAGCCACAACGCGCTCTACGCCACCATTGGCGTGTGTGTGCGGTCGCTGGGCGCGAGCACGGTCGAGAAGCTCGGCGTGCCGCTGCTCGAGGAGATGGTGACGCGCTGCAAGGCCGACCTGGAGAACAAGACTGTTGTTGTTGCCAGTGAGGACGCCTCGACCGCGCCAGCTGCACTCGCGGACAAGAAGAGCGTCAAGAACAGCAGCAGTAACAACAACAACAAGGGCAAGAAGCGCAAGCGCCAGGCCGAAGTGGCGCAGCTGTCCGAGTCGGCAGCCAACACGCTGCCCTTCGTGTCCACGCACAGCCAGGTGCTACTTGCGCGCAACGTGGACGCCGCGCTGTTGGCCATCGCCGCGTGCGTGGCCGTCTACGGCTCGATCCTGCCCATGGCCGCGCGCTCGGCCGCCAGCGAACTTGCGCTGTTCGCCGTGCAGCAGCGCGCCAAGCAGCGCTTCCAGTTCAGCGCGGCCGCCATAGCTTCTACTGGTGTAGACGTCGCGGCAATCATGCTCCTGGCGGACGCGACCAGTGCGGACGCCACGGGCGCCCACGGGGCCAACCTCATCGCGGGGATGAACTACTGGCTTGAGCACTCGCGCCATGCAGCCATCCTCAGCGGCTCGGCCTCGACTGGTGGTACTAGCAGTCTCTCAACGATGTTGCAGATTGTGGCGCTGAATGCCGGCGAGACGCTGCTGCACCCGCGCGCGCCACCGCTCTCGATCACGTTCCAGGACGCACTCGGCCCGGATGCCAAGAAGCAAAGCCAGGCCCAGCAGCAGCGGCTGCTGGGCTCTGGGTACACGGCCTCAGCGGTGCGTGGTGGACGTGCCAATGGCGCCGAGGCCTCGGGTGTCCGTGGTCGTAACGACTGGGACGACGCCGACAAGGTTGAGGCCCAGGAGGACGACGACGACGAGGTGATGAGCGAGTCGCCCAAGAAGACTGAGGACCAGGATGACGAGGATGATCATGACGAAGCGGTCGAGGAAGAGGTAGTCGTCGTTGAGCAGGAGGACGAGGAAGAAGAGGAGGACTACGACGATGTCCGACCTGTGGAAGCCGATCAGGAGATGGCGGAGGCCAAGCCTGCTGCTGGTGACGGTGATGATGATGACGATGATGACGACGACGAGTTCCCAGACATTGTCGTGGACGACGAGGACGACGAATAGAGAGAGCGTCACAGACATACCCTGCCTTGAAAGACAGTGTTAGCAGGCATTTCAATAGACAGCGCCATGTATTTTCCTTACCACGGTGTCACCATGTGACCTTGTCTCTCTCTTATTAAATACAAATCTCTCCATCATCATCACGATGTTCGTTCGTTTGCAGCTTCTCTCTCTATGCACAAAACAGCACTCGTCAATTCTTCTTAGGCGTCCAGGTGCAGGTAGCCTTCTTCCTCCATGGAGCCGGCCGGCAGCAGTGGCGAACTCATGGATGCGTCGGCGATGAGGCATATCTCGTCGTCGTCCAGGCCGCCGGTACCCGAGCTTCCACCACCAATTTTACCCTCAAACCCGACATGTGCACTCGACCTGTGCTGTACGAGCAGCGCAACACCCACGCCGATGCAGAGTAGCGCGAGCGGGTACAGCACGAGTTCCTCGTTGCTCAGCGACCGGTCAGCGTCGTAGAAGATCGCGCCGCCCAGCACGCTAAACGTGATCCACGTGGCCTGGAAGATCGGGAACACGGTCATGATGTCCCCGAGCGCCGTGGCCATGTTGAGGAAATGCGTCTGCACAAGGATGCAGACAAACATGCCGCCCAGAAAAACGTACGTGAGCGCGTACTTGAACTGGTTGTCGCCCTTGAGCGAGAGCGCGATCATGATCGCCGAGCACTTTGCGAGCAACACTGTGATCGAGCCCACGAGCCCCGAGCAAATCGCGTAGTAATACGGCACGCGGTTCGGCACAGACACGGTGTCTAGCGTCCCATTCTCAGCTGCTGCGTTCGCGTCGATAGCCGCACTAGCGAGCAGCGCCTTGAGCGCACTGGGAGAGTTGGCGTGGCCACCAGCTCCATTGGCTCCGCTCTTGGAGCTCTTGCGCATCTTGTGCTCCATGGCCAGCAGCCGCCGCTCGATGTGCTGGATGCGGGACTCGAGCGCCTGCATGCGTAGTTTCTGGCGCTGCTTGGACCAGTACACCTGGTTCTTCAGGCGGTTCGCCACCGAGCCTTTGATGGTCGCGAGCATGCTCACGGCACATACCGCCACGATCACGATATATACCACAAACTCTGCAGGTGAGCATTAGCAATAGGATACAATCGTCAGCATTAGTGCAGGCGAAAGACAATTCTAAGGCACCTATAGGGCAAGTAGGACAGCGAGCGTACCTGTCTTGACGAAGCGCTTCTCGAGCTCCGGCAGCGGGTACTCGGCGTTCGGCTCGGCGATCCACGCGATGAGCACGACGCCCACGATCACAAACAGCACGCCGCCCAGGTCCGTCTATCCGACACCCATGTAATAGAGCACAGCACTGTTAGCCATAATGATACAAATCAACCCATACGCCCAATAACGAACGCACGTACCGCGTAGAGCGCCTCCTTGTTGAGGAAGTAGGCAGTGAAGACGTTTGCGACGAGCGTGGCACCCCCGCCGAGCGCGGCCACGAGCGACTGCGTCGCGAAGCCAAAGGCTGTGAAGTCGCCCAGCGAGCCGAAAACGACGAGCGCGAGCCCGAGCCACCAGAGGGGGCGCCGCACGTACGGCCGCTGGTCGCGTGCGGGCGTCACGCGCGCCTCGGCCGCGTGCGAGTACTTCTGCACGTTCACGCCCAGGTTCGAGATGACGGAGGCCACGACGGCCAGCACCGCGCCAAAGGTCTCCCATTGCGTCATCGCGTGGCTCGTACACACAGAGAGAGAGAGGAGGCCGGCCCTGAGTTTTTTTTTCCTCCAAACCCGCCCTCTCGATGATCGCCTTCTTGCACTTCTCTTCAACAGATGCGTGCAACACGTTGCGGGAACTTATGTCGGGCTTGCATTCATGCAACATTACTTACTCGCTAGATTACTGTACACAATGTTATTAGAGCACTCTGTAGATATAGATTTATATCTAGGAATATGTATGCTTCTGTCGATTTTTCTATACCCTCAAATACAAGCCCCTTGCTCGCGCGTGGTTTCATGTTGCGTCAGCGCACCGTAGCGAAGTCCCCCCTGTGAATGGCTCTCTGTGTGTGGCTCAAAAAAATCCCCCCGCGAACTCGCCGCCGCCCCATTAGAGAAAGCAAGCAGCCCTTCCGCCCTCTCGTCACCGTCAAGATGCTCAGCCGCCTCGCGCTCCGTCAAGCCACCATCCGCATGGCCGCGGCCAAGGCCTCGGGCCGCACCGCCGCCGCCCCCGCGTCGTTCGCGTCGTCATCGTTCCACAGCAGCGCCGCGCGCAAGGACGAGGAGAAGAAGCCGGCCGCCGAGGCCGTGCACCCGGGTCTCCTGACCCAGTACGGCCTCGACGACTGGAAGATCTCGGCCCCGATCATCGGCGCCATCTCCATCCCGGTGCTCAGCAACGGCGTACGTCCATGTGCCTTCATGTGCTGTTGTTACGGCCCTTTATTCGCTTTGTGGCGTGGCGTTTAAGCGTTGTAACTGACGGACTGTTGCTGTTGTTATGAATGAATATGCGCATGTGACAGGTGTACGTGCTGAACGAGGAGACCCAGCTCGCGTGCTGCTTCTTCCTGTTCTGTACCTCGGTGTACAAGTTCGGTGGTGACGCGATCGCGTCGTACTTTGACGCGCGCGCCGGCGCCATCCTGAGCGAGCACAACCTCGTTGAGGACGCCAACATCGCGCTGGCGAAGGAGACCCTCGCCACGCACGCGGCGCTCCTCAACATCCACGAGGACATCGCCGCCGTCGCGGACGCCCACACGGACGCCGTGGCGCTCATGTGCCAGGTGCAGGCCGCCAAGCTGCGCCACAAGACCCGCGAGACGTTCGTGAAGAACCTCGAGTCGATCCGCGAGATCGAGTCGAGCTACAACCTCGAGCTGCAGAAGTCGATGGTCTCGAACGCCACGAAAAAGGTGCGCGCGATCGTCGAGCAGGGCGACAAGAACCTCAAGGCCGCGGCCTTTAAGCACGCGCTCGACATCCTCTCGGAGGCTAACATTGACGAAAGCAAGGAGGACGACATCGCCGCGCTCTTCTCCAAGGAGCTCCGCGCCTACGCGCAGGGTCTCGAGGCCAAGCAGGGCACGGTCGTGAAGCTCTCGGCCGCCGAACAGAAGGAGCTCCAGGCCGACCTCGACGCGTACATGAAGCGCTTCGACTTGGACGACGCCGACTTCAAGGCGCCGACCGAGATCAAGCTCGAGCTGATGTAAACGCGCGTTTCATCACCCGCTGAACCGAGCGTTTGAGCGACCAGCGTGACGCAAAAGCCGAATCACTGCCATCACCACCGCCACCGATTGCTGCTGCTGTATCGTGCCTCTTGCCTGTTTTCTATTCTTTGTCTTCTCTTGCTGCAGAATGAAGCTCTTCGTCTGCCGTTGGTAGCTGAAGAGAGAGACCAGTCGAGATGAGCTGAAGAGGAGGATTGGAGACAACGAGAGAGAACATTCAACAGCTAGCAGCAGAAGCGGCACCCCCCCCCGAGTGTGTGAGCTACAAGAAAAGTAATAAAATGCAATGGAAGAAAAAAACAAAAATGACGAGAAACAAGATGGCCACTTTGGGGACACGTGCTGCTGGTCTATGGCTTCGTTGTCAATCAATATGAGTGTGCTTTGATTGCAGTTTATTTTTTAGAAATTGGGTTTTTTCTGACAATGTTGAGCTTTGCCAACATTGTCGAAGAAATTGTGAACAACGTTTAGAAGCGCTTGGCGTGGCTGAAGGATTTCTGACCGCCGGTCTTGAAGCCCGTGGGCGAGAGGTCGTAGATCGGGCCAGGCGAGCTCAGGCTCGATGAAGGCGCCGCACGGAGCCGCCTCTCCGTGCCAAACGTGGGCGAGACCCCAGCGCGACACTCCTTGAAGACGCCCTTGAGTGCGATATTTGGTCCGGGGCCCTCGGATTTCCCATTGAGAGGCTGTCGCTTGGAGGTTCCGAACTTTGGCGACTCGGCAAAGTTCGAGCCGATGGCCTCGGGGAGATCGTAGATGGGACCGGGCGACGGCGTCGAGTCCCCATTAAGCGACGTGCGAGACGCGTTGTCGAAGGCCGTGATACCCGCAGAGCGGCACACGGAGCTCGGCTGCTTGCCGCACGAGGTGATCGATTCGTATGAGCCTGGCCCGGAGCACGGGTTCACAAGCTTCTTGGTCAGGTCCCAATCATCTCGCGTGGATGTGCCGAAGCCCTTCTTGGGACCCGTGCCGATGCTCGTCGGGAGCTTGTAGAGCGCGTCGGTCGAACCATTCGCGTTCTGCCAGCGGAAGCGCGTCTCGGTCGGCGTGTACGTCGCGATCGTGTGGTGCACGCCGTACTTTGAAGGCGAGTCGAAGAGCGGCGTGTGCACCGAAGCCTTGGACGGGCTCGCCATGACGCTGTCTATTTGTCGCGTGAATGCTGACAAGTGATCTCTTGTGTGCGGCTTTGACACAGACTTCAGATTTCAGAGCGCCTTGCAGTCAAAGCGGATCTGAGCCATGAAGTCCGCTAAAAATACAAGCAAGGTCAGAACGCCAGGATCAAAATCTTTTACGCTACAGTAGCAGGACGACACGCTGGCTCATCATAAAGACGACAATTACCGGTTACCTGACTTCTCGCTTGCATCCAAAGAACTGCTCTGTGCGTGTTTGGCGAGGTCGTCAAATCTGGTAAAACAGCAAAACCTTGCTTCATCACCTCTTTCTCAAAATCCTGATCTTTTGAATGGAATACCCTGGTGAAGCTCAAGTCCAGGCTTTCTTATACCCGTCTGGCGTTCACATGATTATGTGAATCACAGACACGCGCCACCTTCATCCACGTCTCTTCATATTAAATGAACGATTCGCTTCACGCTGCTGCGCCAAATCTCTGCATCGCCAGAATCCACACTACCTACAGATCGTTAAACTCAATATATAACCGCTGCTATCCCGTCGTCTCGGGATAATGTGCCAAAGCCCAGTCCACGAGTCGCATCGACTTCGTACTCAATACTCGCGGGTGCGGAGCGAATCGTAGGTGAACCGGTGGCGCGTGCGCTTCGCCTTGACGCCCGCGACGAGCGCGATCATCACTGTGAGCACGCCAACCGACACAATAATGGTCATGAGACCCTGTGCTGGGCCACGCTTAGCAGCCTTGACGTCACCACTCTCTCTCACCGACTCGTCCGCCACCGCCATGAGGTTCGCACGCAGCACTTGGGTCTTCCACGGGCGGTCCGGGTGTCGGCTCAGGATGTAGTCGTAGCGGTCAATGTACTCGCCCGTTCGCTCGTTAAAGAGCGGCGTTCCGCCAGTGTACATGGTGTGCTTCGAGTCCCCATAGTCGTTCAGGTCGTTCGCAGCGATCCACCGGTCCACCTGGCGCTTCTCCTCGTCCGACATGGTGGTCGCTTCAGTGTCTAAACGTGACGACATAGATACGCAACACACAATAATGATCGTCAGAACACATTAACGCAGACAACGAAAGCGCACATGCACGATAACAACATGCATTATCGTCGCCTCTGCGGGAGTTAATACACGTCTTCCTCACACACCCACAGGCTCATCATTCGTGATGGATACACATTTTAAAGTTCCCACGTACTGTCGTCGTCTTCATCACCGCCAGGGGACGCCTTCACGGACGCAGACACAGCGTCCACCTCCGCAGTTGTCGTCTTCGTCACATCCGCAGCTTCCTCCGTGATACTCTTCACCTGGAGCGTGTCGGTCCAGACCTGCTCAAAGACCTTGACCACATACTGCACGGGCTTGTCGCACGTGTTCGCCTTGTGCGCACCGCACTCGCCCGCGAGTTTGGACGTGGTCACCTTGCAGCCCTTGATGTGGAAGAGGTAGTTCGTGCCAGCGACGACCTGCTGTTCGACCGCCTTGACCGCCGTGAAACACACGCGCATGCCGCCGAGCGCCTCGTCGTAGCCGTCGTCGCCGCCGCTCAGCGCGTCCAAAAGCGTCTGCGAGTTGTCGGCCGTGACCTTCACGGAGGCCCATCCGCCGGTCATGGGCACGGGCTTGGTTGTCGGCACTTTGCTCACATCAGCAGCCATCGTCGTCATCGTGAGGAGAAGCGACGAAGCCGTGGCCAGCGCCACCATCGCAGCCGTCGTTGCGCGCATTGTTGCTCGTGTTCGTTGTCTTTTGGAGAAACAAAATCCTAAATGAAATCCAAAATCCAAACCAAAAATCCAAAAAGAGGCTCAATATCAGTCGATGAATTCCCGTTTTTAGATCAACTACAAGCGGGACGTCCCGTTTATAGTTGACCTTTTTTCGGGACGGATGAGTTGGAGCGTGTTGATTGGACAAAAACTCAATCTGATCTGGGAAAAATCTGATTTGAAAAAAATCCATTCGTTGACTGAAGAAGGAAATTGTATCGAGCAACGCCTGGGCCACGCCTGGATATAAAGAAAGCGGCATCAGTAACAAGCGCCTTGGGGAGCTGTCGATTAGCGCTGTCGATTACCAGTCGATGGCAGCGAGGGTTGTGGCACACACAGTCACGAGCGCCATCGCCGAGTAGGATGGGATTCGGCCCGCCACTGCGTTTTTCGCTGTCGTCGCAGATGGCGCAGGCGTCACGACAGTGCTGTTCTTACCGCTTGTATCACTGCTGACTGTGCTGCTGTTGTTACTGGATGCTGTATTGTTGGTACCATTGCTGCTGTGCGTCGAGCTCGTCTTGTCCACGTCCGCGTCCGCGCCAACATCCGTGGATACCAACTCGATCGCGGTCACTTGAAGCGTGTTGGTCCACCACTGCTCGTAAAGCTGGACTTTGTACTCGCCACAGCTCGAATTCGTTGTCAAGATTTTTGCGGCGCACATGCCAGCGCTCTTGATCGTGCTCACTGGACACGCCTGCACGTCGTACCGGTAGTTCATTCCCGAGACGACCTGCTGGGACAGCGAGCGAATCTCGTACACGCACACGCGGGCCGTGACGCCCTTGGCGTAGCTCGTCTCGTTCTGGAGCGCGCGCTCGAGCAGCGACGACGTGTTCTGTGTGACCTCAGTTTGGCTCCAGCCGCCTGCGAAGCCATCGACTTGCGCTGTTGTTGACGACGGTGATGTGGTCCACATGAGCAGGATGAGGAAGAGCACCAAATGCGTCATGCGGGGAAGTGGCGGCATACTGCTGGTCTTTTTTTTATTGCGTTCTATCTTGGTGGAGACTTGTGGGATTCGTGACGAATTGCGGAATGAATTAAAAAAAGGCAGCCAACCATAATTTCCCTGATTAACACTCCTTTCTGCTAGAGCAAATATATGGGTTCAAAAATGCAAGAATGCTGGAAGCTAATCGCTTCTTATCAGTTAATGGCTGCGAATGCGGTGACGCACACGTTCACGAGCGTCAGCACAGTCGAGCAGCACGCCAACGCACCCACTGCGGCGCTCTTCAGTGTCGCTGTTGCCGCAGATGTCGCGCTCGCCTTCTTGCTCTTGTCCGCCTGCGTGCGGATGAGCGTGACCGCTCGCACCTGGAGCGTGTCGGTCGTCGTCTGCTCGTAGAGCTGGATCGCGTACTCGCCGCAGCTGCCGTCGGTCGCGAGCACCGTCGTGGCGCACATGCCAGCGCTCTGGATGGTGGTCACGGGACACGCCTGCACGTTGTAACGGCGGTCGATCACCTGATGCGACGATGTGTGTTGTGCGGCCGAGTGGACCTCAAACACGCACACGCGCTCCTTGACGTTCGCACTGTAGTTGGTCTCGTTCTGGAGCGCGCGCGTGAGTAGAGACGAGTCATTCTGCGTGACCGCGACGATGTTCCAGCCGCCAGGAGTGTCGACGATTTGCGCAGTTGCCGTGGACATGGTCCACACGAGCGCGGAGAGCAGAAGGAGAGGCGTCGTGCGGGAAAACGGCAGCGGCATGACTGAAATGGCTTCTCTTAGGGTGTGTCTGGTGGCTTGTGTGCTGCTTGGCGAATTGCGGAATGACAACTGCCCTGGCACTTTTGTGAGCAACAGGCGAAGCAACTTGGTGGTGGGTTCAATGAGAAGGTGAGGCTGTGGTGGTTGTGGATGAAAGCGAATTTAGCCATTAGTCGAAAGAAAGTTGAAATGACATGTGCTTGAAGTAATTTGCATTCTTTTGGACTATAAGCCCCTAAAGCTGGATCTACATCTACTTTTCAGATTCAACAACTTACTTCTTTCAGCTGAGTTTACAAATATCTCGGATCCATTAGCCAGCCTCTCGCTACCTACCCACACAGAGCTCGACAACACTTTTCAGAGATCCAGGCGGTCTCCTCCTCTAGGTCGTAGACCCAGATCTCGTACACGCTCACGAACGCTCGAGCTCTGGACGCCATCATTGCCGCTTTTGCTCACTAAAGTTGCTAGCGCCATGAACGGACTGCTTGGTCGGCGAGTAGATCGCGCATTGGTTTACGGTCTCGCGGTAATGTAACCAGCCTGGCAAAAGAAATCCAGGAAGAAAGGAGCCAGTATACCCGTGTCACCATGAATGGGTACACATGTAGCCATTTCGCACGTCAATGTCTGTGTTGATCAAGTCACTGTGTGTATTGTGAGGCTCAACCCTCTCTTGTTCTTCCTGGCTGGCTATCTATCGATATCATACTTATCTTGCTTTCGTAAAAACGATCTACCACACGAACATTCAGTTCTTGGCTCGCGCGTCTCGTGATCATGCCGACATGAGCTCAATCATACTCAATTGATACGGTTTACGATCAGATCTCTTCGTCTGTGCAGCTCCGCTGCTCCTTGCCTCGGCCATCACTGCGTGTCATCATTCACCTCCAGACCTCTATATTTTTATATTACCTTGTTAGATAACCTCTATGATTGAATACAAAAAAGCTGCTCCCCGAGAGAGGGTGAACTGTATAGGGAAATAATAATTCAATGGACACCGCGACGCTCCATTCGTCAAGGACACACAGGCTGAGCTTAATGTGTTGGAACCTATTTACTGTAATTATAGTATATGCAAATATACTGTACAGATGAGAGCGCGTTCACCGTACGCCTGATTTTTATTGTTTTAAGGAAAACTTCTCAGATTGCAGGTTATACGAATGTTCACAGCGAAAAAATGTACTGATAAAAGTTCAGAAGGCAACCAATCTGCGACCTGTCCACAAACAGTTTTGCGTGCACCCAGCAGTTCTTGATCATGCTCGCCTGTACGCCGAGCCAGCTTTCTTGGCACATTTCAATTCCTTCAAGCAATGTGATGTGATACGGATCCTTGTCACCATCGAGGAACCTCTCGACAGCTTCCTCTGTCTTGAGACTCATGTACTCGCGCTTGAGACTGGCGATCACGCCCTGATCCATTGGCTGCAGCATTG
>JAASFY010000652.1:0-17824 GCA_023334035.1 Globisporangium okanoganense
GCCGCATCCACATTTCACATCTGCCAGCAGTCGGTGCAGCAGGTGGACGTTGTCGTCCGCGACGGCGTCCTCGAGCGACTTGCTGTAGTACTGCGGTTGATAGAGAAATGAGTCAATGAGCAGGTTCACAGCGGCGAGTTGTGGGCGCTCGCACGTGACGACACTCACGACACTCATGCACGTGAGCACGTCCTCCGCTTGGTGGTGGTGGTGGTAGGTGGTGGCGGCAAGAAGCCCTGGGAGGGGCAAATGGCTGGCGCCAGCAGGGGCGTCGGTGGCTGTGGTGAGAGCCGCAGCATCGGCCATGCTTCTTTTGTCTCTTCTTGCAAAAATGAACCAAGACGAAGAGCATTCCTTGTGGGTACATTATTCGTCAAAGTAGAGATTTTATTGTAATATAAAGAGGATGTAAACATTATAAATTGATGGTATTTTGGCGCAAAATATTTTATAAACAGGTTTTGCTTTGGGCAGCTCGTTTATCAATGTGAACATGGCCGCGCTCGCCTATGGCGAGAAGCAGCCAGCGTTCGCGACCAGGAATGAGCTGGCTTGTCGTTTGGCGCTTGCGTGGATGATGAAAATGTTTTCCGCCTCAAGGCTCTTTCTTTGGCTTGCGTCGCTCGCTCGGTTTTTTTGTGATCGGCGATTGGAAAAGCACCGGAGACAAGTCCACAGGAGGCTCGTCCATTTCTTTTCAAGACATATCCGATGACAAAAGATCCATGACGGTTGTTGTCATTTCGCCGCGTGACTGTCTCACGTGGCGTGCTTATCTTCAGATTCGCATAAGCACTTACATGCAGATCTTCTCCGTTTCGTCTGCTGAAACCGTCGTCGTCCGGTGTTAAAAATAAAACAGCTTGAATCGTGTGTGAGCCAGTCGTTTGGAGCTGCTCGCATGTGTACTGTATAAACATGCGTCGCTTCAGCTTTCGGTGCACAAAGCCTCTCATGATAAACTCAAGTAAATGTTGGATGATGAACTGGGGTTTCGTGTTGATAATGATGGTGTGGCCTGGTATTGAGATCCGAGAAGCTACCGACCAGCTAGACGCTGGCGGGTGGCTCCATGCAGATTCTACGAGCTGATCTCTTTGATTTTGCTGTTACCATCGAGGCAGTTGATAGAGTCCGGGGTCTCCATTGGTCCAGCTACACACACACACGTACGCACTCTATTTCTATTCTATCTAATAGCGATGCAGATGAGTTACTTTTATCGGTACAGGACGTACTCGTCGATCATGTCGAGGTGCTGTGTCTTCTTCTTGCGGTTCTCCCACATGCCCTTGGTGAATGGCACGTTCTTGCCCGAGACGACTGTCGAGACCGCCGACTTGGACTTGAGCTTCTTGGGGATCTCCACGGGCGGGATCGCGATGCGCTTCATGTGGCTCAGACTGAAGCGCGTGAGCTTCTCCGGATGGGCCTCGAGGATCTTTTCCTTGAGCTGCTGTGCGTCGGCGGGCAGTGACGTGGTGGGCAGGTCCCCGCAGCTGCGGCTGTGGTGGTGGTGGCGGTGGAGGCCGATCACCAGGCGCTTGGGTGCCTTGGTGGCGAGCTTGCTGGTGGCGCTGTTGCTCTCGGGTCGAACCTGCTGCAGGGTCGGCACTGGCGATTGCGGTCGGACGCCCATCGTGAGATGCTGTGTGGTGGATGGAAGGAAGGAAGAGGGCTACAGCTTGGCTTGAGGGCTCCCGTTGGCGAGGAGGCTTGTTGGGGAATGAGATGAGCTCTTCGGCTCCGAGAAACGCGACGGAGCAGCGAGAGCAACCAACAGGCGAATGCTGCTCTGTCAAACAGACTGATTGGTCAATAGATGTTGGGAATCACAGGCGAAAGCCAGATGACCAGGCCTGGCGATCGCCCAATCAGCTCGGCAACTTGAATCTCAGTCGCCAGGGCCGGCGCTGATTGGATCGCCTCTGTACTTTGCTGCTGGCCAGCAGACCGAATCCTGTGGCGCCGGCCGCGCTTCCGAGGCCGTTCCGTGACTCGTCTCGTGTTACCACTGGCGTGGGTGGGTGGGCGTAGCCGGGGCGACTCGCTCGACTGGTCTCATGCAGATCCGCCAGCTGATTGGCTCGCAAGTGTATGTCTCAGCCGCGAGCGGACCAATTGGTTGCGCGACCGAGGCCACGAAGCGCGACTCAGGGTTGTCCATGCACCGGAAGCTTGATTCGAAATGCGCGCAAAAATTCCCACTTGCCTGTATCCAGTTCGCTTGCGGCCGCGTTGGAACCGCCAGCAGGTGCCTCTGGTAGTGGGTAAAGGGCTCTAATGGTGTGTCGGCCTGCCTTTGTGTCTGCCGTCCCAGCCCAAGCCCATGGAGCAAAGGCTCTGAATCGCACTGATTCGCTTCTTCTGCTGGCGTCGCTTGTTGTTATTGCATAGTGTAGCCAGCTCTTGTTGGATTGCGCAAATGTGTGGTGTGTCCACTTGTGAACTTGTGAGCTTGTGAGCATTTGCAGGAAGGATGGGGGGATTCGCGGTTGATGGATCATCCAGCCTCCAGCCGGTGCCTGCCTCGTACGCTCACTAACTCGCTCGCTTGCAGTCAGTCAGAGCGAGCGTACAGATACAGTACCTCAGTACTCTCTCGTAAGTCGGTACAGTACCTCGCGTACGCTCGCTTTGCATGGCAACACATACGGTACAGAGAGAAAGAGCGTACGGCAAGAAGATGCATCCACTGAAGGTGATGTGGACGAAGAAAAAATGCCGCTGAAAAATATTCTGCTGGTCGACCGCCTTTGTCAACTGAAAAGAACGATCCTAGACCTGTCGACGCCTTCATGGCCACGAGCAAATCGATCCTAACGTTATACATTAGCAGACTGTGGCTTACAGTAGTGGTTGAACGGAGAGCACCTGTGGACGTTCAGGTCCGGCTCCAGGTGGAGCTGTTGGATCTGTCACGCGTACTTTAACGAGTCGTTTCTGTAATACCAGTAGAATTTTTTGACACGCAAGAAAACAAAACAATCAACGGGACCAGAATTGGCTCGCCCCCTCAACACGAGCGATAGCGATAGCGATGGCGCTGCCCTCACTCTTCAAGCCTCTCTCGCAGCTCAGCAGCAGCACCATTGAGAGCGACTTTACACGCTCTGGTCCCTCGTCACTCTCGTCCCCACTCCTGTGGCCGGACGCGTCCTCGCGCGCCAAGCTCCAGGTCGGTGGCGTCCTGGCGGCCACGGCGTCCGTGGGCTTTCTCGAGGCGTGTCTGCACTTTGAGCGGCGGCCGGTCCCTTTGCGCTTCGCTGTGCGCTATGCGCTCTACAACATTCTACCCAGCGCAGTGTGGAAGAGCATGTCGGCTGAGCTTGTGGCCGCAGCCAGCGGGATCTCAACGTCAGCGCTCGTCACCAACTCGTCATCGCCTTCACCACCGTCCCAGCCGCGAGCCAAGCAGCTGCTCATTCTCAAGTCCGTGCGCTCAGTGCGTCACATCCTGGGCAGCTACGCGCTCGCATGGAGCCTCTATAAAGCGTACAGTGCCAGTTCTGCTGATGAGCCTGGTGGCTGTGAAGAGACTGAGCCAGCAGGCGTCTTCTTTGAGCGGATCGTGCGTCTCGCACCACTGGACTCGTCGCTCTCGCGCGTGTCCAGATACAAACACGGCGACCATGTCACAACGCTCCCACTCTGGAGCGCTGGCGTGTCCAGAAAGCCCCATCCGAGCGCTCTTACGATCGACTGGGACGCCCATGGGCTGGCACTCACCACCACCAATAGCACCAGTATTAACAGCAGAGTCAAGATGGTCGAGGTTGAGCTCCAGGACGACGAGCAATCGCTCAAGAACGCGCGCCGGGTGATCAACAAGGCCGTCTATGGTAAGTACGAGCATACGCAAGTGCTTGCTTGTTTGTTTGTTTGTGTTTTGTTGTCTGTCTTAACAACTGTTGTTTGTTGTATGTTGCTACAGATTTGCCGGATGAGCGACTGCAGACCGTGGCGCTGCTGCCAGCGACGTCTGTTCACGAGATGCCCGTGGCTGCGCTTGAAGGCTTTGACGTGTGCGTAAGTGCGCTCGCAGTGGCGTTGCATTTCTTGGCGAGCGCCTATGAGCGGCAGGACGCCAGGCGCGTTTTCCTCGTTTGTGCGGATGAAGATGCAGCGACTGGTGTCAACTCGCCACGCTTGTCCGCCCTGTCCCGTGGACTACTATACCAGCACGGCATCCACACCACTACGATGGTTGTACCTGCTGTTGATGGTCAAGGGCTTGAAGAGCTGTGCGCAAATGCGAGTGGTGACGATGGCAACTTTGTGATTGTTGCGTCACGCAATGCTGCTGACGCACAAGTGCTCGCAAATAAACTCGTCGAATCCGGTACGCAACGCAACCTTGTTTGATTTGTTTATTCAAGTGTTTATTTTGTTTGATTTGTTTGTTTGCTCACTTCTTTGCTTGTTTGAGCAGGTTTTGTTGCGAGTGAGAGCGTGTTCATCGTGTGCGAAGAGAGCACTCTTCCTGTACATGGTGCAGCCTACAATCTCCTGCCAGCCATTCTCAAGCACCACTTGCTCAACAAGAACAAGAACAAGATCAGCAACATCCCACAAGTCCTCTCGCTCGCAGACCTGAGCGACGACTTGCTTGCGAGCGTGCGCGAGGCCTTGCGCAATGGTCACTCTCCTCGTAGCATCCAACATGCGATCTACGCAACCTACGGCCCCCAGAAGGCGCTTTTGGTTCGCCAGGACGCTCTCTCAGATATTAGCAAATCGCATATATGTTAAGTCATCGTCGGTCGGTACTTCTTGGCCTCGACCGTGCTGTGCGCGCTAAAGCCCGTGCCGCCGGCCTGGAGCTTCACGATGTCCTTCTTGCGCAGCTTGAGGCCCGAGATGGGGCACGTGAGCGTGGGCAGCACCATGTCCTTGACGCAGCTCTCGAGAATCACGAGCCCCGATGGGCGGAGCAGCACGGCCTGATGGTGCGTGATCTCCTTCTTCGTCACCGCGCAAAGCACGTGCGGCGGATCAGAACCTGAGTCCGAGGACGACCACTCGAACTTGACCGGCATGAGGTGTTTGAGCTTGAGTTCCTCGAGGCTCATCGGGTCGCGCGTCTTCGTGTCGGGCTTGGCCAGCGGCGCGTCGGCCGTGGGCGTGCAGTCCGGGATCCAGAAGCTCGTGCGCTTCATGGCGTCGCGCTTGGCGTCGTCGCTGGTGCGGTCCACCTTCTCGCGCAGCGTCTTGTTGAACGTGTCGGCATTGCGCTGTTCGTCCGTGCGGGCGGCGCCCACGGCGGCCGTGCTCGTGGACGTTGCCCCGCTCGCGCTGTCGAGGAAGGTCTGCAGCTGCGCGCGCTCGGCGGCCACCACGTCGTCCTGCGCCTGGTGCTCCTGGCGCTCGAGCGCGCGCTCGTAGGCGGCCACATTCTCCTGGATCGCGCGCTTCTGCGCCAGCAGGTTGGCGTAGATGCACTCCTTGCAGTACACAAAGCCGCTGGGCGACACGAGCGGACTCTTGCCGGCGTGCGTGGACGCCACGCAGAGGCAGCACGCGCCGAACTGCAGCTGCGCGTCCTTGCCGAATCGACGCTTGAGCGTGCCGTGGCCCGCCGCCGTCTTCTCGTGGTACGTGAAGTGCGTCGCCGCCGTCGAGTTCTTGCTGTGGCGAGCCATTAGCTCTTGCTTGTTTTGGGATCGAAGAGCTCCTTTATTTGTTTGTTGCTTTGGTTTCCAAAGGGAAAAAAGGCAGCGGACGCCCTGTGGAAACCGATCGCTCCCTATGGGAGGTGATTTTAACTTTGGTGGCAGTGACAACAGTATTTTAATAATGAAAGGAAAATTACATGATGTATATGTTGTTTGGGATCAAATATATGCCACCATTTAAGCAACGTCATCAACTATAACAGGTTTTAATTTTGTCAAAACAAAAAAGTCCCAGATTTTACCGTGAGTTTAAGAATAGCCCCCCCTCGCCGTCTCGCCATCGGGTGGGGTACTATATTTTCATTTTGCAGCCAGCACTCGGAAGCCAACTGCCAATATTGAAATGTGGAACTGGAACGCGCTCTCGCAGCAGGCGACGACGCAGAACGCGCAGGCGGCGGCGCCCGCGAGTCCCCAGCAACAACAAGCGCCTCAGCTGCTCTACAACAGACCAGCAGCAGCATCTTCGGTACAAATACAATCACAAGCGCCAGCAGCTACGACTCGAGGAGCTCCGTTGCCAACCAATGGCAGTGCAATGCACGACAAGCAACCGGCAGCCAAGAGCTCAACAGCAACCACAGCTGCTCTTGCTGTCGCTAGAGCCAATGCCAGTGCCAGTGCAACTGGTAGTACGAAGGATGTGGAGAAGTTTTCTGGGTTGCGCATCGCGAACCGCACGATCTCGGCGCAAGATGTGCAGTTGGAGCTAAGCGAGCGCAAGTTCATCGCGCTTAAGCGGATCGACGCCGTCCCGAAAGACACATTCACGTCCGAGACGGTACTGGACACCTGGTTGCTCTATTATCCGGCTTTGTTATAGTCCAACCCCACCGATCGCACTAACATACAATGTATATGGTTGGTAATAGATTGACTGGGTGACGATCGGCGTGCTGGCGCGCAAGACCATGTCCAAGGCGTCGGCGAACGGTGGGTCGTTCATGGTCTGGTCGCTCTCGGACCTGAACGACACGGAGCTGGGCGTGTTCCTCTTCGGCGAGGCCTACGAGGTCCACTGGAAGCAGATGGAGGGCTCGGTCGTCGCCGTCCTGAACGCTGCGCTGCTGCCCGCCACCGAGAAGAACCAGTTCGCGTTCAAAGTTTCGCAGGCCAACGAGGTCGTGAAGCTCGGCTCGGCCGTGGACTTTGGCATCTGCAAGGGGCTCACGAGCGGCGAGGCGCGCTGTCGGCTTGCAGTGAATACGGCCAAGGTGGGAGTTGTTTTTTCTGGCGGTTTATCTACCTCGCTCGAGCTATGCTAATGTATAGTGTGTTATATACTGTAGTCGCAATACTGCCTGCACCACATCCAGGCCAAGTTCCTGCAGGCGGGGAAAGGCCGCCAGCAGCTTAACAACAGCATGGGCAACTTCCGCAAGAACGTATTTTCCGCCGGCAGCCAGCCAAAGAACATATCGGCCGGCGTGTACACGTCTGCGGCCCCCATGCGGTCCTCAGTGGCACCTGGGGCTTCAGGTTGGCACGTTCCATCGTCAGCTGGTGGTGGATCTCAGAAGCGGAAACGGAATGATAATGGAGGTGGTGCTGTGGGCTTCCACGGTGGCCCCATGCGGCTCTCAGTGTCCGGTGCAGTCATCCAGAACGCGCCACGCTCAGCAGCGCCAGCCAAGCCAGCAGTACAAAGTCTGCAGTCATCAGCAACATTGTTGCCTTTAGGCAAGGACGATGCGTCGCAGAAGCCATCGGCGCGCAGCCAGCGGATCATGTACGTCCTATTTGTGGAAATTGGTGGTGGAAATTGTCGGAATTTGTGGAAATTGGTGGTGGGCTCTCTCTTAATGCTGACTATTGCTGCTGATTTTATGGTAACAGCTCGTCAATTATCTCCGCCAAGCCTGGCGAAGCGCCTGCGCCGCTGAAGAAGCTCAAGGCCAAGAAAGTCAACATGATGCAGTTCATGAACACAGGAACACGGTAAACGCTCATTAACTCCCGAGCAAGCCACATAGACGACTATATTTCATCCGCCATATCACGACATAAGCCTCCGAGGTACGCAGCTTCGTGAAAAACGTACTTCATCATCTCTATTTAATAGATCTACTACAGACTCACTATCTAGCTCTGCTGGTCACTCGTGAACTATCAAGACTTATCAAGTAACAATGTTGGCTCAGGTTGCGTTCGTTCTCACGAGTGGCTGGGTCTCGCCGTGCTCTTCATCCCCACCATTCCCCATAACAACAGCTTCGCCCTCCAGCACCATCTGCAAACACACTGGTCCGTCCCAGAGCTCCTGCAGCTCGCCATTCCGGCTGGCAAACCCTATCACGGCTGTGAGCATGAGGGGCACGATGTACATGAGTGCCGGCTGGCCCGCAACGACATCTTGCAGCACGATCGCCATCACGTTCGCTATCAGCAACCCCAGCGCATACGAAGCACTGGCGATGCTAAAGTACTTTGCTGAGAGCGGGTACCCCATGCAGTAGTCATAGCGGATACAGAACGCCACGAGCAGGCCTGGGATGATGAGGTCGCCAAGTCCCAGGAGCGCGTTCCCGCCATAGAACGAGAAGAGCAGTGGGATGCTGAGCACCATGGGGGCACTCTGGTAGTGCTCCTCCTGGTGCTGGTCGGGATCGAGGCCAAGGACGCGCCGCTGTGTGTTGCCCATGCCCGAGGCCACGTTCACCATGACGTTCGAGCCAAAGACGAAGGGCGAGAGGTACACGAAGAAGACGTCGTAGACAAAGGCGACGCTGAGCAGAATCGCCCCCACACGCAGACTCGGGAGCTCAATCGTGTCGATGAACACAAAGCAGAGCGCGATGCAGAGCACGTCCTGCAACGGCCAAATGGGTGGCCACGAGCGCTCGACGAACCAGAAGCTTCCGATCGCAAGCCCCAGTGTGCCACTGATGTACAAGACTCTGTTGCCAGCTGTATAGGGAGCTGGTAACACTGTGAGCGTGAGTGGGATGAACACGACCTGAGCGATCGCGATGCTCGCGCCCATTGCGAACAGCACGCTGATGAGCAGCCGCAGGTGCACGTAGTAGACCAACAGCAGCACGCAGGACGCACCGATTAGGAAGAGCAGCGCGTGGCAACCCGTGAGCTCCAGGCGCTCGTCTCGCTGGGGTTCTCGTGTGCCATCGTCTAGGCTGGTGTGGTGGTCGTCAATGCTCACGTAGCCGTCGCCTATGCTGTTAGCATTGCTGCTGACTCTGCTGCTGCGATGCAGAGAGCTGGCGAGCGTGTGCGCGACCTTCTGGTACGAGAAGACGCGCTCGTGCGTGCACGAGTGGTACGCGGCGCCCATGACGACGCAGACGCCCAGCAGCCACGAGAGCGCCATGGACACGTTCCACGCACTCTCTTGGCCCTTGAACGCCTGCCCCACGACTGAAGAGCTCTTCATGAGCTCCTCGAGGGTCTCGGCATCTCCATAGCCGAGGAAGATCGCGGGGATGTGGATGGCATGCGCGAGCTCCTGCTGGTCGCCGGTGGCGCTCATGCGGACCAGTTGGCTCTGGAAGCAGCAGATCTCGAAGCGCCTGTTGCTGGGTTTCTGCTGGTTGCCTGTGAGCATACACGCCCCTGATGAGCATGTATGTGCGTTTGTACAGGCGGATACCTGATCTGGCTCATGATCCAGTGTGTGTGCGTCGATGAATGGGAAGCTGGTGTTGCTGCTCACAGATCCAGAGCCCAGAGAGCAGTTGTACGTGCTTGCTCTCTGGCTGGCGCTTGTGAATGCGCCCATGATCGTGTCGCGAATGATGACGAGCGATGCACCGGAGTGCTGCACCGCGAGCGTCTTCTGCACGAACGAGCAGCGGCCTCCGCGATCCACGAGCACCGCGCTCTTCGCTCCAACTGATAGCGTGTCGCCATCATCCGCAGTGGCAGAAGTAGGTGTCGTGACGCGCGTACAGTCGTCCGATACATCACCTCGTACGATCTGCAGTATCAATGCATCACGATTGTTGTTTTGGCTTGCGCCAACGCGAGGCAATGCGGCGCCAAAGGTCGCGCGCGCCACGACGAAGAGCAGCGAGTCTGCGAGCGTTGCTCCACGCTGGACGCGCAACAGGTCGACGGTATCGCTGTCCGCGGCTCCGCTGCCCTGCACCAGAGCTGCTGCAAAGAGCACGAGCAGCGCCAGGAGCTTCATGGTCCAACGCCTAGACAGATTGGGCTTATATTCCTGATTCAGCCCACTCTTCTTCAACCAGCAGATCTTTTTAAACGAACCTCGTCGTACCTATTTTAAAGGTACCTATTTTAAGGTTGCTTCTGTCCACCATCATAACCACGTTCGCCACCATGAGCAGCGTCAAGGCCCATGGCGCTGGCGGCGAGTCCCTGCGCAACCTGGCGGCCTTCTGGCTGCTGGGCTTCGTCAACAACGTCGGGTATGTGATCATGATCGCCGGCGCGCAGGAGATCTCCGCCGGAGGCGTCGGGCTCGTCTATTTCTTCGACATCTTTCCGGCGCTCTTCGTCAAACTCTCGGGTCCCTACTGGTTCCACCTGGTCTCCTACCGCCAGCGCACACTACTAGGCGCGGTCTTGATGCTGCTGAGCTTTTTGGTAGTTGCTCTGGGGACGCAGTCGCTCGCGCTGCAGCTGCTGGGTGTGGCGTTCTCGGGGCTCCAGTCGGGCATGATGGAGGCGTCGTTCCTCGCCATGGCGTCCTTCTACAAGCGCCCGACGACGTGCCTCACGTGCTGGGCGAGCGGCACGGGGCTCGCCGGTGTGGGCGGCTACGCGTGGCTCGCACTGCTGCATCTCTGGTTCGGGCTGAGCTTTGCGACGACGCTCGAACTCGCTGCACTGTTTTTCCCACTGCTCTACGTGCTCGCGTTCACGATTTTGCTCGACACGACACCGCTGCCACCAGTCAAGCGAAGAGCTCGTAATAGCTTATACTACACGTCGATCCCTGAAGCCGCTGCTGGTGTTGAAGAAGACACAGTCGAGTCACAGCTACTTGTGCCTACAACCACAAGCCGCAAGGTGGTGGTGGCCACTGCCAAGAAGCTCGATAGCGATGGTGATGGTGATCAGCATTCCCAGCAGCTCACGGTCCGCGAGAAGCTCCGGTTCACACTCACGCTGGGGCCGTACATGATTCCGCTCGTGGTGGTCTATTTCGCTGAGTACACGATGCAGACAGGCGTGTGGTCGACCATCGGCTTCCCCGTCGAGAGCCCAGTGGCACGCGCGCACTTCTATTCAGCAGCTGGACTCGCGTACCAGTCGGGCGTCTTTCTCTCGCGCTCCTCGGGCGTGCTCTTCCAGGCCACGCGGTCCATTTTGTACCTCATGCCGGCCTTCCAGACCGTGCTCCTGGGCTTCTTCACGGCCGTCTCGGCCTACCATGTGGCCTACAACTGGTCGCTGCTCGTCGTGCTCTGCTTCCTCGCGGGTCTACTGGGCGGCGGTGTGTACGTGAATGCGTTCACGCTGTTGTCGAAAGAGGTGCGCGCCGACCGAGTTGAGCTGGCGCTAAGCGCAGCCTCCGTGGGCGATACGCTGGGCGTCATGCTGGCGGACTTTGTGGGGATCTTCCTCCAGGGCTGCCTCTACTCGGTCAATCGGATCCCAGGCGCGGCCATGCAGGTCTCGTGCTGATAGGACAACACGATAGAAAATGGGTGAAGCTGTTAAACAGGATTGGTCAGCCTGGTCCTCATTGATAAGCTCACGACCTTTGAGGCCCAACAGCCGCGAGAGCCTTTTTTTTGCTCTGTCAGTTTGACTGTGTCTCTTTATCATGAGCTCGCAGCGAATTCTTCAGCGCACTGGTCGACTTCTGCTACTGGTGACGCTGCTCTTCTTATGCCTCCAGTGGTCCCGGTACCACGCCCTGGAGGCCTCTGGAGTACGTCGAACCTACCTCAAGATGCCGATTTATTGTCTGCCTCTCTTGAACCATTTCCTCAAAGCCAATCTCTCCCTTGCTGATCTTGCTAGTTCACGTCGACCGTGTACTTTCGGCAGCAGAGCAATGGCTCCATCCTGGCCCTCAGCAGCGTCGACAGCAGCGTCACGGAGTTCGAGCGCTCGACTGAGTACGCGCGCTTCGTGGGCATGACGCTCCACCAGCGCACTGGCGTTCTCTACTGGAGCGACGGCCGTAGCATCAAGCGCCGCTCAGTCGTATCACCAGCAGCCAACAGTGGTTCTCAAACCCAGACCCTGGTTGGGATACTGGCCCACGTGACATGGTACGGCGTGAACTTTGGCAGGACAGAGTCCGACATTGTTGAGCTGAGCATCAAGGGCACTCCGTGCGTGAGCGTGCTGAGCTGGTCGTCCGAGACAGTCGAGTGCCTCGTCGGGCTGCCGCTAAGATATCCGTCGACTGCTGGCGACAGTGTCTCAATGAACGCCAAGTTTGTACGAGCCGAGGACTGCAAGATCCAGACCACGAGCGGCGTCATGCAGGGCGCTGCGCCTAACTTCGGCGAGATGCGCGCCGCCGGGTACACGTCGCCCATCGTTGAGCGTCTGGATGTGCGTGCGACGTTCATCACGCCCCACGCACTCGCTGTGAACGACAATGTGGCCGCAGACAAGACCGAGGAGTGGCTGTACTGGTCCAACTCGGCCGACGGAAAGATTTATCGCTCCCATCTGAGTTCCACGAGACTTGAGGTCGTCCAGGAGAACGCCTGGAGCGTGCGAGGCTTGGCACTGGGTAGGCTGAGCAGTGATGAGAAGGCCTCGTCGCTCTATTTCTCGCTCGAGTCGAAAGGGGTCATCGCGCGGATTCTGTTGCCTCCTTCATCCCAGGGTGTAGCAGGCAGAGCTTTTGCGAAGCGCGAGATACTGCTTCAAGGGCTCGAGTCGCCACGTGGGATCGCTCTTGACACTGTGAACCAGGCGCTGTACTTTGCAGAGAAGACTGGACGCATCTTCCGAGCAAAGATGCTACGGAATGGCATTGTGAGCTCCGCAACAACTGCAGAGAACGACAGCAAGAGTGGACCGCTGATGGCTGCTCGCAAAGTGGTCGCCCTGGCCACGATGACGCGTCTCGACGGCCTCGCTGTTGACTCCAAGTGCGTAGCTGGAGCCATTGATGCTGTTGATTGAGTTTGGTTGGCTTGGACTCATGGCGTTGGGGCTTTGTATACAGGTTCCTGTACTGGTGCGAGTCCAACTCGAACGTAGTCGCGCGCGCGTCACTGGCCTCGTTCACACGTGAAGTCCTCGTGGGCGGGACACCAGATTCCCACTTGAGGTAGGTTCCCACTTGTTGGCTGACTCGAACTTGGTGGTCCGCAGCCTTCAAAGCTAATCTTCGACCATCTCTCTTTCTATTGATTCGTACAGCTGGCCTCGCAGCATCGCGCTCGGGTCCTTGGATGGCGTGGCTAACAGCGACAACGACGATTTCTTCTACTCCGAGTACACTGGCCGCATCGCCAAGGGCCAGGCCTCTGCGGTCATCATCAACGAGCTCTCGGCGTCCAGCATGGTGTATCTCGACCAGCTCGTGCAGCGGTCGTCCATCACGAAGCGCAGTGGGGACGACAACACGCTCCACATGTACGCGCTAGAGTAGGTACATGGACCGTAACGTGCCGAGCATAGGCACGATGCTCCCAGCCTTGTGGCCGTCGTAGTAGATCACCTCCTTGTACATGTTCTTAAATATCTGCAGTTTCTTGGTCTTGACGCCACTCGTGGCAGTCGCTGAAGAGCTGCTCAGGCGAATCAGTTGGTGCAGGATGAGCTTCACCTTGGCCACGACCTCGCCGGCGAGCAGCAGCATGGCCTCGTGTTCTTCATTCACGTGTTTCTTGTGCTTTTCTTGGTGATGATGGGCGTTGTTGAACGCGTCGTACGTGTTAAGCATGATCAGCAGCGCGTGCTCAATGTCCTCGCAGCGTCCACCGATCGCGTACAGGTCTGCGAGCTCCTGGTGGATGAGCACAAACGTCTTACCCACCTCGACCTTGCCAAAGTACGCCAGGGCTTTCTCGTAGTGGCGTCTTGCGATCTCCATGCGGCTCTTTAGTGCTGCTGCTCCTGACGATTTCTCTGTTGCCGCTGGGTCACTGCTGTCGCTATACTTTGTCGCCAGCTTGCCTTCGTCTTGGAGCTCTCTGGAGATCGTGCGGTTGTGGAACGACGCCATCTGGTAGTGCGTCGACGCTACCTGCTTGAAGTCCTCGAGTTCGACGTACAGCGACAGCGCCTTGTTGAACGTCTTGTGCACCTGGTTCTCGCGCTGCTTCGTCGCGTCCGCGTGCTCGCCACTCTCCCTTGAGCCGTCGTTGAAGAAATCGTTGGCCATGTTCACCGCCCAGACCAGGTACGTGAGCGCCAGCTCGCCCTTGACCTTGCGGTGGAGCTCGAGCTCCGCCTTGTTCTGCTTGAGCTGCTGCAATGCGTCGAGGCAAAGCTGGATCGCCGCCTGGTAATGGCTCAGTCTTGCCTGTGGAGACGACTTCCCCTGCGCCAGGATCTTGTGCAAGTGTGCGAGGTTGGCGTACAGCAGCGCAACGTTGATCCCGTCTGTACAAATCAAGCAAACCAAAGCTGTTAGCTCCAGTATCCGTCACTAACACCAGCTCTATATGGTAAACGTACCTTCAATCTCACTGAAGATCTTGCAGCCGCGCTCAAACCATCGGAAGGCCTCGACGTAGTCGCGCTGGCTCCCGAGGAAGAACTTGCCCAGCTCGTTGCTCGCATTGCCAAGTTTTTTCATCAGCAGGCTGCACACAAACACATACGCATTCACAAATTAGCTTTCTCCACAATTTTCCAAGCAACAAAGCAAGCAAAGAAAAAATACACACAAGCAAGACACACAAGCAAGACTCACAAGTACAGCTCCGAGTCCACACAGGGAGAGAGCGCTCGCAGGTACGCATAGAAGGACAATGTCAACAGCGTTTCCCAGCGACCAGCCGTCGTATCCTTCGCGTCCGTTGGCTCGACACACTTGAACTTCTCCAGCCACTGCCTCCTTTTAACCGGATCTGTGCTCGTAAGCTCGCCCAGCAGCTCCCGTTTCTCACCACTGACAATGTCGTAAAGCGCCTGGAGCACTCGTGTTAACTCTGCTGGGAGCTGTGCCGCCATATCCCCCACCGCTTCGAGCATGCGACAGCGCAGCTCGCTGGCTTTCAAGCAGATGAACATGCCCATGGAATCCCCGAGCCTCGCCCCGCTGATGCCGTCAAAGTCGAGTTTCTCCAGCAAATCGTGGATCTGGTTATTCTTCACGGACGAGGACGCTGAGAATGGCGCAACGTCGCTTGGTATCGCACTCAATGGCAGGAATTGACAGCTCTCGACGATTGATACGATAGCGTCGTCCCAGTTCTCGTTCTTGGCTTGCACGTGGCCCAGCTGCAGACACGCCGAGCTGAACTTGAGTTGCAGCCGCGTGCGCTCTTCATCCATGAACGAGTCCATCTCTTCGCCATCGTCCTCCTCTCGTAAGTCCGTACCCGCCTGGCCATCCTTACCCACTAGGTCTTCATGAGGAAGCGAAGAAGCTGGGATATCAGAGTCGTCTGGGGGTACTATACACTCCTCAAACGAGCGAATGCTTTCCAGCAAGTACTTTTTCGCCTTCTGCAGCGTCTCGACAATCTTTCTCAGCTCCAAGTCGTCATCTTCAGCCTTGGCAAAAGAGGTAGAGCCGCTCTTGGCCTTCACGGAGCTTTTCACCTGGTCACACTCGCGAAGATACGTGTCTGCGAGTTGTTCGCTCACGGACGAACAGATCGAACTATGTGCTGCGCCACCAGCCTGCGAGATCTCGTTCAATAGCTTCATGCAGGTGCTCAGCAGCTCTCGCTGTCGTTGCTGCAGCTGTCTCTGGAGACGAGGCGTGTCGCTGGCCAGCGAGTACACGAGGCGCGAGGCCCGCGAGGCGAAGCGGTAGCAGAGCATCGCCATCATGTACTTCCACTTGAGCTGCTTGCCCTGCGAAAGCACGTTCACGTCGTACAGACGCAGCGAGTTCTCGCCCTCTTTCCGGTGCAGCCAGTAGGTCCCGTTCGGCCGCGAGCAGTTCTCCTGGAGGAACTTGAGCAGCATGGACGCGTTCATGCTCACGTCCTGGATGTCGAAGAGCGGCCGGCCTGTGCCCGACATGTACGGGATCTGCCGCGTCTCGACCAACTTGTAGCCACGCACGAGACCTTTCGAGTGCATGCAGATCGCGAGTTCTGGGATGTTGGCGATCACGTTGTCCAGGTAGTAGTCGAGCACTGTGCAGAGCGACAGGTCTTTGTCCATGTCGTGCAGCTTGAGCGAGACCGCAGGGTGCTCCTTGTTGCTGAAAAGCAACACCTGGCTGCCGAGGATCTAGGTACATATAACACAGAAGAGTTAGCTAACAGTATGCTCATGTACTCATATAATATATCTATAAAAAACGAACCATTTTCAAGTCGTGGAACTTCCACTTCAAGATGCGCTGGAACGCCTGCGTGTACGGCTGGTGGGACGCCGTGCGGTGGTCGGACGGACTGTTGTAGGACGCTGAGGAGCTCGTTGCCTTCTTCTGCTGCTGTTTGCTCTTTGCAGGCGCTGCTGTAGGTTGATTCATTGAGAAATTGGTCGCTCCTCCCATGGCTGCATCCATCCAGGAGCTATCAGGAATCGCGTACCCAGCCTCTATACCACCACGTTGGCTCTCATCACTGGCTGTGAGAGCTGGGGCTGTAGCTGAGGCTGATGATTTCTGTGCCGCGCGCTTCTTCGCCTTCTTCTGGCTCTTTTTGCTGCCCTTTGTCTTGTGTTGTAGCGGTATCGGAGCCTTTTCGATTGTCAGCTTGCTTTCGTGGAGCTCTTCGTCTTTCTCGTGAGCTGTAAGGCGGCCTTGCACCGTGCTCTCGTAGATAAACTTCTCGTACAACAAGCTCTGCGTCACCTCGTCCGACTGCTGGATCGTCATGGTCTCCTGTGGGAAATCCTCAAAGCCCGCGGGCAGATCCGAGTCCTCGAGCTCGCCGTCGACCACGAGCGTGCTGCCCACGCGGTGCACGGCGAGCGAGACGCGCGCCTGCGAGTACGGCAGCTTGAAGAGCTTCTTGATGTTCTCGGCCGGGCCCATGAAGTCCACGTCCTCTTCCTCCGAGGCCGACGCGAGCTCCACGCGACTGCCTCGTAAGCGTACGGCCAGCTGTGGCTCCTGAGGGCGCAGTTCGCCCAGTCGCAGCGCGTGCATGAAGTCATTCGACATGATCGCGTTCGTCTCGGCCTCCCACGCGAACGACTTGGCCTTGGCTCGTGAACTTGATGGTGATGGTGGGGACGTACTGCTATTGCTATTGAGCGGTGATCCTGTACATGAAGCCCCACTGTCGCTTGAGGCTGCTGATGATGATGACTTGTATGGCAGCAGCGTCTGGTTCAGGTCCGTGTCCATCTGGAGCTTCTGGAACGGCACGATCGCTGATGACGGGCTCTTCACGCCGCCGTGGCGGTCGAGGCCGGCACCTTTGCTGTCGCAGAGCACGAGCGGGAAGTCGAGCATCTCGCTCGAGTGCGTGCTCGTCGACAGGCTCGTGTCGAAAGACGAAGACGACGACGACGACGACGACGACGGTACTGTCAACGCGGACGACGTGAGCTGGTCCGAGCTGGCGGTGCTCGCCCCAATGGTGTCTGCAAGCGACGGCACAGACGTGTCTGTCAGCGCAAGGTGCACGCGCTGCTCGCCGCTCGTGGTCTCCTCGACCGAGACCGACATGTTGCTCTCCGAGCCCACGGGGCTGCGCACGGGGGACGCCGGCAGGTTGAACGACGCGAGCGCTGCATCGTCTGTGAGGCTGGGTGGCGGCGGCGCTTGCAGAAGAACACTATCTGTTGTGGTTGGTGCTACTGCTGCGCTGTCGTGGCCGGTGGCGATGTCGATCGAGAGCGCCGTCGTTACGCGCGCAGTCTTGCTGCTCCGCTTTGCCATTTTTTTATTTTGGCGATTTTGGTTGCGAATTTACCGACGAACAAAAGCGGGAAGCAATGGTGGGAGTGCGGACTAAATCGAAACGTTATAGTACCTACTACTCTGTCCCACGAATTTATGCCGACTTCTCGGTTTTGTTCATAAAAAATGGATGAAACGGAATTGGTGAGCATAAAACACTGTTCCTGAAAGCTGCTGGTCTGACGCATTCTGACATATTTTTGGTTTTATCAAA